>JASDQU011375966.1:891-15042 GCA_032191745.1 Picea mariana
ATCATTCTACTTTTACTTCAGGGCAGTTGGATGAGGCAAGGACATGTGGTTGTAGCCACCTTCCAGTTGTAGCCGGAGAACATAGGGGGTTGTAGCATCCTTTTGGTTGTAGCCAGAGAATAGGGGCGTTGGAGCTTCCCTCAGGTTGTAGCCTGAGAAACAAGGGGGTTGAAGCCTCCTTCCAGTTGCAACTGGAAAACAAAGGAAGTTGATGCTTCCAATGAATGTAATTCTTCAAGACATATAAGAAAAAACATTCCGTAGTTTTCTCCCGCTTTGGGTTTCCATGTAAAACATTGGTGTACTGTGTATGTGTATGATTGTTCATTTTTTCATTGCTTATTTACTATGCAGTTATTGGATGATAATGATACATTGATATAAGACTTGGATTATATGGTTAAAAATGATTAAATTTCTCTATTACTGATTCACCCCCCCTCCTCTCAGTAATCCAACAGAAGGTGTATCGGATCAACTCTATACTCGTAGTTAGACAATGGGAGGACTACATAAATCAAAAGGATAGTTCATAGTTGAGTTGGCATAGTGTATGTTCCTATGAAATGGACTCTGAAGCCACGATTAATCGATGACAGAATGGATAATATGAGAAGTCCACACAAAGATGTGTAGTGCTAACGGTTGTTCGGTGGATTGGGGAAGATATTAAAGACCCACCGAGGTTTGATGGCACCACTAACAAAGGCGAATATGTGGAAAAAGTGTTGGGGAAGATCATTCCTAAACAGAGTATCACAACTCTAGTGTCACTTTTATAGATACCTCTTTGAGATGTTGGCAATGAATAAAAGCACAATAGACTCATGGGAGGATACAAAAAAGGTACTACAAACCAAATTCTTACCAAACATTCAAGCTATGTCTATGAACAATGTATTGGAATCAAACTCTACCAACAATTCTCTACAGTTCGAAAATACTTGTTATCTAATGGGCCATGTGAACCACTATGAAGCCCATTGGGTGGTGTATGGAGATCGAAGGCCTATGTCCTAGGATTTAATAGGAGGTTCATGGTAAATTCCATTCATCCCTATGAGTGATCAGGTTCACGTTAGTTGAACGAGTGGCACAAGTCCACGTGGATGCCATGTGGGTTTGATGGTGTCACTTGTGATTATTTTCTAAGAACTTTATGTGGCCATATTTTTTTTCCAGATCTCAGTTTTGAGTGTAACTAAAGTCATTGCAAATCTCTCGATGAGCATAATCGACCTTGAGTTTAGAACCAAGGTCGGAGTTAAGGTTTAGAAGAGTAAGTATAGAGGGATTATAGAAAAAATTGTACATACCACTAGCTTAATGAAGCATAGGGGGTCATGTGTGTTACATTAAAGATCAATAAATGAATCTTACATACCCCATTTAATTCCCTCTTGGGACATACTGTCTACAAGAATGGCTTGTCAATCAGTCCAATGAAGATCATTGTGAATGTGAATTTCACTATATCGAAGAATATTCCTATGCTACGGTCTACATTGGATAACATGGGATATTACTACATGTTTATCCAAGCATATGTGGATATAACAATGAAAATGGAGGAATTTATGTGGAAAGGTTCCCTATTTATATGGACCATAGCCTGCAAGGATGAATTTGTCGAGTTGAAAAAACAAATGGTTACAACTTCAATTCTATTATTTATGGATTGGACGAACGTTTTCAACATCCATGTGGATGCATTTGGAATTACACTAGAGAATGTGTTAGCATATAGCCAAGGGAAGGCACACTAGACCACACAATAATCTTCACCAACAGAAATTTGTCCCACACATAGCATCATAACTATGAAAATGAAGGCTTGGCCATGGTGTATGCACTACGAAAACTCTAGCATTACCTTCTAAGTTGGCCCTTCAAGTTTTTAATAGATCACTCAACACTCAAGTATCTGGTTAATAAGTTGATGCCAAAAGGTGGGATCTATCCATGGTTTTCCTATTTCCAGAGTTTTATTTTGAGGTGGTGGTTAATCTAGGTAAAAAAAATGTGATCCTCGATCATCTATTCAATATCCAAAACAAGGAGGATGCAGGGGAAATTGATGAACTGCTTGATGTTGATCTCTTTCACATGGAAGTATTCCATGTCTTCTTTGTTAAGATTGTCGAATTCCTCAACACTCCAGATTAGCACCAAAATAACATGATCGAAAATAATGTTGACATTAGTGGTTTTAGTTGTAAACTAAAAGTGAATCACTGAGTATTCTACAAGTTAGAAATGGATGGGATTCTCTACAGGTGTGTTGGATCATGAAGGGAAGGTGGTGCTCTAGGAATTTGATGATGGAAATTATGGTGAAAGGAGACAACCTGAAAGGTACTACATGCAACTCCATGGTGTCCAACATTATTCGCAAATGCCACCAACTACGGTAAGCAATGCAATGTAGGCGAATGCATGGGATCACTTTTTTCCCGGGGCAAGATTTCATTGCAAACCATTTTGGTTAGGGAACCATTTCAGCATTGGGTAGTTGAATTCATCAACCCCATTAATATGTTGATGCAATAATTAGGGTCCAGATATATCATTATCATGACAAATTATTTGACTCAATTGATAGAGGCTCCACTAACCAAGGATTGCTCCACAAAGGCCACTACGCAGTTTATCTTTGAAAACATTGTGACATGGTTTGGGTGCCCGCAAATCTTGAATAGAAACTAGGAACACATTATTAGAGGCACCATTGTTTCTTCCATTAAATAGTTCATGATCCACAATCATAATATGACATCATATCATCCTCAAGCTAATGGCACAAAAAAATATTTTAATAAGATTCTGGAGTGGGAGATGACAAAGGTGTGCTTAGTTAATTGTAATGATTAGGATGAGAAAATCCCAATCATTATGTGGGCCTACTAGACAAACTGTAAGTCATTGACCAAGCATACACCTTTTAACTTGGTTCATGGATAAGAGACCATGGTGTTTTTGGAAAACTTGATCCCAAACTTTCTAGGTGGTTATCACTATGCAGAAGTCAGATATGATGTGGTTGCAAGACAAGTTGGATATGCTTATTTAGTTGAAGGACCACAATTGTTTGGTAGGATNTAGGGAGGTTTCATGTTGTTGTGTGATAGAAAGTTTTAGAAACATCTATGGAAGTTACAAATGCATTCACTAGGACCGTATCAGATAACATGGATCGCTAGAGAGAGTGTAGTGAAACTATCTTGGTTGAATGGTCAACTAAACAAGAGATGGGTGAATAGTGCATGCATAAAATACTACACTGCTCCAACGTAGGCTAACCCATCCTGAGTTCAAGAGGGTTAGTGTACCATAGTAGAAATAAAATTTCAGCAATTCAATTCTAGTGAATTAATTTCAAAGATTCCAATTCAATGTTGATAATTTAATTCTTATTGTTTGTCGCTTTGAAGGCCTAGGAATAAAAAACAGAATGGGTATAAGGTTATGTAGGCTAACGTGCTCCACTGTAACAGACCTTTGAGGTTGTCATATTGGTTGTAACTAGGAATATATTCATGGGATGGGATGGGTGTCGCAAGATTCAAGGAAATTTCATAATTAAAGGGTTGCAAAGCAAGGGGTGTGCATGAATAAAGTGAGGTATCTTTGAAGAGAAATCCTTGGATCGAAAATCTATACCTGGGAGTTTTTTCTATGAAAAGATTAAGTTCATGTCACCATTAATGTATCCATGGTAGATAGCATCGATCCTTATTTTAATAATTCATGTTTCATTCCCATAACAATCATGTTGCATTAATAACTAAAGAGACACTACAAAGAGAATGTGTAACAACCCCCATTCTTGTAGCTTTCCAGCTATGAATTACACACAGATTTAACTATTTTATGATACCATGAACTAGATGCATATACATAATTCTAAAGTAAACATAAAATGTATCTAATAAACTCAAATAAAACAATATATAAATTGTTATCCAACACAAAGTTAATAGACAACAATTAAACTCATAATGAAACACGGAAACAAAATAAAACACTTATGTTTTAAAAATGATTTTGCAACCAGGTGCTTGGGATGGATGTTCCACCCAACCATATACTTTTTGTTCTAAATATCAATAGAAATTCACCCCCAAGCTAGGGCTAGCAATCCACAAATGAGGGTGGTCTCTCACTGTCCACTAACATCTTAGAAAATCCCACAACCCACTAGTATTCTCCTACAACTTTATCGATTTTCCACCATCTCTCTTCCTCTTGACCTGCCCAACCAAAGGAATGTACCCATTCATTGCTCTTATTCCATCAGGAATCCCATTCGTTTATCAAGGTTTCTCTGGCATAGGTAACCAAGAATCTCACTATTGGGAAACTCAAGCGAGATCACTACTAGGAAAACTATCAGAAAAACTAGAAAAAAAAATGTGTTGTTATAGTGAAACTCACACAAGAGTTCACTCTTCAGGCCTGAAAACCTATCTCTTCTATATTTTACTCCAAATATGCTCCATAATTCACCCTCCATGGTTTCTCCTGCTCCAAGATCTTCTTCCTTGTTCTCTACTTATTATTCATCCAAAACATAACTATCCAAAAACTGTTGCAACTACCCATACGAATTTCCTCTCTTTGGCTTACTTGCTTGACCTACACTCTTCACCAAACAAATTATACTCAACCCCCATGCTTCCAATAACTATAGGATGTGACTTCTCACACACACCCTCTTACATGTATCCAATGATTGGCTCTGGGGACACTCAATCAAAAATTAGAATGTTCATATACCAATAGTAATTTTAGGAAGTGGGATGAATTAATAGACATGGGTAATTCCACCCTTGGACCCCTCTTAGACATTCTATTAGACTCTCCCCTCTCTTGTATATTAATCATCCCCCATATTTTTCCATGTCCCCCACCAATTGGAATCACATTTTATTTATTTAAAATTCAGAAATACAATTTGCATATACATCACTTGACCACAACCATACATTATATCGACATTAAGCATTAATTAAACTGAGGATTATAGTGGAGATGTTACAAAATATCATTTCAGGCATCGATGAGCATATATGATATTAGACCCAACAAGGAAACAACACCCTTATATATATCCACCACCATACCTCAGTGAGTAGTTGATGAGGCATACAACCCCCTAGAAACATTGCAAGTAATGGGCTCTGGATATGAGTTCAATTACCAGACCAAACAAATGGATACGATCGCTGAATTGATCGGGAACATGGGAAATAAACTATATCCATTCGACACACCTTGAGCTTCCCTCACTGTGGAGGAATTTCAAGAGAGAGAGACCAAAATATGCACACAACATGTGGTAGATTTACAAAAATTGGATCTCATAACCGATTATGGAAAGGAGTTGCAAGCAAGGTTCAAGAAAAGGGACGAGTATGTAATGGACCTACAAGTTCAAAACCTATGATACAAGGAGTGGGTGTATAAACTCAGGGAATAGAAGGATGCACTATGCATCCAAGATGACTGAGTCACTAAAAACGAAGCCCCTTTGAAAACATAGGTCAAAGATAACACCACATTGCTAGAAAGGATATAGAAACAAGAARCAAGAGCCCAAGCTAGAGACACTAAGGCCTACGAAGAAGCAACCATGGTGTGACAAGAGTCACTATGTTGTTTTGAAGAAATTATACCTCATATGTTGGAAAMTTTTGAGAACAYAGAACAACCTACCAGGATTGTCACCAAGGTTACTACAACCTTGAGGCAAATAGTAGAAAATAAGAAAGGGTTGCTAGAGTCAATGGMATAGTTGGAACATAGGTAGGTGGTAGATGTTGAAGTATTATGTAGCTAGGTAAGATATTCTTATTGTATTTGATCAAGTTAAAACCCTAAAAKAATAATGCTAAAGTATAYTGGTAATTTCAACTCAAGAAAATAATWATTATTATATTTTGTATTTGCAATATGAGAAGTYAGCCCTGYTAGAAAAAGTCAAAGTAAATTATATTTTCCATAAAATACAGGTCAACCCTGTGGGAAAATTTCACTAGCAGAATAAGTATAAATAAGGTGATGCATTACTCATTTGGTGAACACAACTCTCTCGGTTATAGGGTAATTTTGGTGGAGAGCTGCAATTGCAGTTGCAACTATAGGAAGAAGGATTAGGCACATCTCTTGGTCTTGGTTTTTGTCTCTCTCTCATGCACTACCTTGATAGGGTAATGCGCTAGGGTTTGGATTGTGCCTTGGTGTATCTCTTGGTTTATGTCTTGGTATAATACTTGGCGTATCTTCTGGTGACAAGGCATAAGTCTAGTAGTAGGTTTTCCCTATGAGTAGAAGGGTTATCTAGGATATTTCTCTTTGAGAGAGCTTTGTATTGACATTGTACTTGGTTTATGAATCTATACTGAAGAATTTTTGTTGGGTTTTCTTCCCCAATAGGGTTTCCCGGGATAGATCTTTGTGTTTTGTGCTTGGGGGTGGCACATGTATGTGTCTATGGTTGGGTGATGATGATGTAGCAACATCTATGGAAAAATGAGCACGTAAAGATAATTAAATTGCTATGGTAAATCTAATCCTAATTAGTTTGAGGAAAAAATCATCATGGTGTCAGAGCAGGTTTGCTTCAGACAGTCTAACCGCTGGAAGGAAGATCATGAGATTACCTCACCATTGCAATTTTCTACTATAGTTTGCTGCAACACCCTGCCGCAGTACCATGCTGCTACACAGTTTATTGTTTCAAGCTCATTGAGAAACTTTTCTATGATTTTTTGCCTAATTCCTTCTCAAACAATTGCGCCCTACCCTAACACATCTCCAGCTACCTTCAAATTGCAATTTGGAGCACTTTGAAGTTTTAGGGTTCGTCATTGCTTGTCGTTGTTGTCAGATGGTGTCGCTTCTTGTCGTTCTTTGTCGCTACTTCCGGAGGTATGTGCTTGTATATGTTTAAACTGTATCACTATCTTGAGGGTGTTTGTAGGAGAAGGGATATTTTTTCCAAGCAACAATCATAGATCCAAGAGGGATATCAGATCCAGCACATTCAAAGGAACAACGCACTCCAGGTTTGATTGTTTTGTTATGCCTCTAGTTGTTATGGCATTATTGTGATCTTATGAACATATAGTTGTATTTTGATCTATGTAAGTTATGATTATTATACTAACCTCTAGCCAAAGTTAAAGTTATAAGTTGACTTTAGTCAAAGTATTAAGGTTGAGATTTTAGAGTTTATTTGCATTATATTTTATAACTTAGATTCCTGTCAAGAAATCATATTGTCTTAGTACAGGGGACTTGTTGGAATAATTGTCATCTTGAATGAAGGAGACTCAAAATAAAATAAGAAACACTCATTCTTGTAGATAAGACTCCAGGTTCCAAGTTTGATTGATTAAATTGATACGTTTCCAACTTGCACATATCAAGTTTGATCATTTCTACATTACAGGTAAACACTATAACTCTGTCATCAATCTTTGAAAGATTCTATTACTGCTAGGTACAATAAATACTTGGTAGCATGTGAGTACTATTGATATAAATGCTTATTGCACTTAAGATGAACTAACATCTCCTCTAGGAGATAATTCTCGTTTTTCTTCTAGGAAGGTCACCTTGGTAAAGCTATGATGATTACCATGAAATTTTCCTTCATTCTTGTTACCATAGATATGTTCTTATGAAAACGCTATTATATTGGAAATAATTTTTCTCTTGTTGTTCTTGTCTCAAGAAGGTTATCTTATAAATTCCATGGAAGTTACCATGGAGATGTATGTGTTCTAGGAAGGTTACCACGGAAGCAAGTCACCAGTGACAACTCTGAGAGGGATCTACAATGACATTTGCAAAAGGAAACATATTAGATAGGCTCGAGTTTGAGACATGGAGCAGACTGATAATCGGTAAGAGTATGTTTCCAAGCAGTGACAACAAATCCAAAGGATTTTTTAACATCGTGTACTCAGACATGTGGACCAATGGAAACCACTTCACTTAGAAGATAATGGAGAAGATTTCACATAATATGACTTCAAAGAATTATGCGAAAAAGGTGGGATTAAGAGGGAGCTCACTAATCCCTACAGTCCTCAGCAGAATGGTGTAGCAGAAAGAAAGAAACGAAAAATGATATTTGCAAGTAATGGCATTGTACCAGAAGAGCATGTTCTAGAGAACCATGACATGACAGAACCAAAAAGACCTGCAAAAATGATTACAAAGAAAATAAGACCATCTTGGGATCGTGAGATTATTCAGGATGCTGAGAAGTATGGTTCTCCATATGGATCTTTCAAAGAAAGAAAGAAACCTCGACCATATTTCTGTTATGTGGAATTTTTATGTGATATCATTGATGATGAGCCTGCATATTATTTAGAGGGTGCAGAGAAGGAAGTATGGAAGGATGCCATGATTGCGGAATACTAGTCCATCATTAAGAATTATGTTTGGGATGCGGTTCTGAAACCAAAAGAGAAATCAGTTGTGAGTTACAAATGGATCTACAAGATGAAACACTTAGCAGATGGAAGTATTGAGAAGTAGAAGGTAAGGTGTGTGGCTTGTGGTTTCTCCAAAAAAGAAGGAGTATATTATGAGGAGACATTTTCTCTTGTGGCAAGATACACTTCGATTAGAAATACACTTGCAATAGCTGCAGTAATGAAATGGAAGATCCATCATATGGACATGAAGACATAGTTTATGAATGGTGTAGTGGAAGAGGAAGTGTACATGGAGCATCCACAAGGCTTCGAGACACATGACAGGAAGACACATGTGTGCAGATTGAAGAAAGCCTTGTATGGATTGAAACAAGCACCCAGGGCATGGTACGGTAGAATTGACATCTTTCTAATGAGCTTGGTTTTTACTAAGAGTAAATCATATCACAACCTTTACTACAAGGTTGAGGATAGGGGACCAGTGATATTCTTGTTATATGTGGATGATTGTTGGCGTAGACCTATTTTGGGAGGAAAAACTATTTTTAATGCAAGCCTATTTTGGGAGACAAAAGTCTATTTTGGGTGTAGCCATATTTTTGGAAAGAAAGAGATATCTTGGAGAACGCATTATAAGGAGAAGAAAAGAAGCATGCAGAAAAGAAAGAAAAACAGCATGCAGAAGGAGGAAAATCAATGTGGAGCACATGTAGAGAGACCCAAACATGTTAGGGTTAGATTTTTGGACAAGAATGTAAAGGTTATAATCCAATAGAGTAGTATAAATAAATACCTAGGAGGTCTAGGAGAGGGTGGTCATTGGTTGATTAGGTAAGGAGATATAGTGTTGAGTGAATAAGCTAGTCTTTTGAGGGTTAGGTCACAGGATGTGGAGCATGGTGTGATCTAGTCCACCTCACAGAGGGTATTTACCCTCATTTTGATTGTAATCCTGAATATGTAATGTGCGTAGTGCATATTTTGCAGAAGAATGAATAAAAGAGAAGAAGAGACAGATATTTGTGGACGTAGCCCCAGGAGGGGGTGAACCATGGTAAATCTAGTGTGTTTATGTGTCATGAATGGTTATTTTGTTGTTATATTAATTCTCAGTTGCAAAATGAATGACTAAATGGATTATGACAACATGTATTCATAGTTAGATGAATGGATGAATCCTAGAAGTAGATGAATGAATAATGATATGAATGCATAAGGAAAAGAACCAATAGACAGACCCAATCCATTCCTAGAATGCAAACACCTGAGTATTGCAGTCCCCCATAAATTCATCTCGGGTGATACTGTGTTGTACACTCTATGCACAGTGTTGCCTTCTGGTTTACCAGGAGGGCTGATAGTTTAAGGGTTTTGTTGGAAACCTATTGAGATCGGAACCCGGGTCAGCCCAAGCATCCAACAAATGGTTTCATTGCCGGCTAGAACTACACAGGATTGAGTGGAAGGGATCTATGGAAGAAAAGAACGGAGGATAAAATAATAGAAAGGAATGTTCATGCCATGGAATCAAACAAAGGTAGATATTGAAAGATGGTTAAGGAAAAAGGAACTCGAGTTTGTGCAAAAGGACAACAGAAACCCTAAGTTTAAACACACAAATATCTCGACAAATATGTGTTTAGCGACTTGTATGAGGTATTTTTCTGTGAATTTCCGGATCTATTGCAAGAGTGGTTATTGAGGTTGAAGTACAACCATCCTACAAATTGGATTAGACAGTTAGAGTGGCATCCAGTGGAGATATCTCAGTTACAACAACTCAATAATAAATTTGTGTGCGTAGTATATTTTTGGTTAGACAATATTATTGTAGGGTTTATCACTGAATTTGCAGTTGATACTGCAATGTCGTACATTATCGCAGAACATGATTTTCTGAAGGGACCTAGAGGTAGGTACATCATATCAGTATATACTTATATCAATGTTTTATTATATGACAAAGGTGTGATGACCATGGAATCAAACAACTAAAATTCCTTGCGCGCACGGGGGAAGGGGGGAAGCACTAACAGGAGTTTGAGATATGGACAAGGAGATGGATAAGAGGAAGCATAAGGAGGCCATGGACCCAATCATGATGGACACAGACCATACAAAGAAGATAATAGAAAAATATGGAAAGACACGCAGCGGTAAGCCTTACCAATATAAGATGAATAACAAAAAGAGGGCCATAGCCGACAGAGAGGGTTTGGTGAGCGATGAAGAAGAGGTAGAGGATCTTCAGGATGTGGAGAATATTGAGGAAATCATGCACATAACATATGAAAGGAAAACAAGAGGTCCAAGGTTAGGAACATAAGGCATAACTCCAATCCAGATCACAATCAGTGTGGAACCTACAACCCCATGTGCGACCAATACACCTGAAAGAACACCATCTTTTAGACAACCGAACTTTAGTAGAAGAGGAGAAACAGGCCAGGGGTCCAATCAAAGAAAACCAACTAGGGGAGAAAATTCATGAAGTAACATTCAATTATCTACACCACGCAGAGGCAGTAGTTCAACATAGTTCAAAATTGTAGGCCTAGATTCCACCATCATATTAGCATAGTTTTGGGGTGAGGCATCATAGGACAATGAAAAACATCTATTTGTCTATGAAAATATCTGGGAACCAAATTAGATTATAGATGAGGATACAAAATTCATGTAGTTAGATATAACACTCAGAGATTGCGCATTGAACTGGTACGTGAGCCTTGATGTAAACAGTCCACAAGGAGCTCCAAAGACTGTCGTAGAGATGAAAAAGATTCTGGTAAACGAGCTTCAGAAGCCAAACTCAAAAGACCAGTACATGAATGAAATGATTGAAATCGGGAAAAAACAGGTGAGTTTGTCTGGGATATTGATCAAAGGTTCAAACATCTGAAAGGTAAGTTGAAGTATTTTATTACTGACATGCAACATAGGCAATTATTTGTGAACACACTATTACCACACTTGAGGTACCCTTTGAGACAACAAAATTTCAAACTCAGGAAAGGCCCTGCAAGCATCCCTGAAGATAGAATAAAACTAGTATCAATAGACAGATCCAACAATAAAGGAGCCGAAAGAGGATATGAAGAATCTGACATTTCAATTGAACCAAAATGAGGGGAAAGAGAAGAGATAATTTGTTTGGTGTACATTATGCAAGACAAAATAACATCATAAGAACGAATGTCCAACCTTTTCACAGAACTTGGTAGAAGGGGTGCCAAACCCCTTTCTAATAGGAGGACCATGTAGCGATATTTTTAAGACACATGGGCATGATCCATATCATTGTCCAATGATGTAGAAGTATAAGACAATGCCAAAAAGTTCATATTGCAATTTTTGCAAATCGGTGGGTCATGATGACTACGGCTGTAGAACGCTAGAATTAATGAGAGAAATAAATTCACACACCTGCACGGTGCAAGAAAATATGATGGCGGGCCAAGATGCACCACAATTCAATAATGTACCACAACAATTCAATCTCGCATAGCTGCAATACAACAATGTGCAGCCACAGTATAATTCTATGTAGTATAACCAGGTACCACAATACAATGCATCGCACGGAGATAGAGGTGGATTCAGAGGTGGAGGCCGAGGTAGAGGAGGATTTGAATGAGGTAGAGGGAAAGTAGTCTACCACAACTTTCAACAACTAGGAAATTATGCAAGAGACTGTCCACTTCCACCTGTGACATGCATGTATTGTCAAGTAGCAGATCATGACACAAAAGACTGCCCAACACTATTGGGAAAAATTCAGGAAAAAAGGAACCAAAAGAATTAGAATTTCCAATGGATTTCTACAGAAGCCAAGGATGATGGGAAGAACATCAACATAGTGACTCGAGGACGATCCAAGACAGGAGCTGATGCAGCAAAACAAGATCCATCTTAACACCAGTGGGTTAAGCAGAACATTGAGACACATAAGCATTTTGACGTGCGGAAGCAAAAGGAAACATTTAAGGAGGCCATACAAGATATTCTAAAAGAGAAAATTGTGTCTACATCAATTGTGCAGCAAACTCAGGATCCAACAATGTATGAGATTCCATCTTCAATGGATCACACTAGAAAAGGACAACCTTTAGAGCAAGTAACATAAAGACTTTTTTGCAATCCTGTGTTAAGTTATTGAATGATCCATCATCCATTAATGTCTTACATGATTTTCTAGAAAGATGCAACACAAAGGTAGAAGGAAAATTAGAGCAAAAAACAATCAATCATCTTCGTACAAGAAGAACAACAAGTAGGGAATTCAAACTAAATGCCAACATTGGGGATTTCAATATAGGAGATATCATATTGATTTAGGCTCTAAAGTAAAAGTCTTACCCAAGAATACATGGCAGAGTATGGGGGAACCCACATTAGGATATTCACCTATCCAGTTGAAACTATCAAATCAGCATAGAGTTTTACCAATTGGAAGATCTAAAGGTGTGAAAGTAGACTTGCATGGAGTGTGCACTGTGGAATATTTTGAAGTGATAGAGATAGTAGATGGCGCACCACCCTACCCAACATTACTTGGATTGGATTGGGCATTTGATAACCAGGTTGTGATCAACCTGAAGAGAAAGAAAATGAATTTTGAATCAGGCAAGTACAGAGTGATTGCACCATTGGATCCTTCATAAGGGGAAAGGTTTGTAGAGGCAACATGTTTGGACTTGGAGGAAATAAATCAGTTATATCAGACTACTGTATGAGAAGAATATTATGTCAACCTAAATGGAGATGGGGTACTCAGATGGAGAAGCATTACATCATGTGCCTTGGGCTCAAAAATAGGTTTGGATAACTAGCAGCAGAGACTACATGAAGTATCCACAAGGAGGTGTGCAAGAATCAACTACGTAGTAAGGTGGGTTGATACATAGATAAGGGAACCTCCATGTTTTCATGGTTTGAATGACTTAGAGGAATTATTGACAAATGATGAGAAAGAAGGCTTGGATAATCAGAGGTTAGTAGCCCTGGATATTGCACTCAAGGAAACACCTGCAATATGGTGGTGCACACACAAGGAAACAATTCAAGACTGGTATCAGTGTAAAAGGTTACTGCGCATTAGATTTCGCACAAAACAGGGGAACACTACATTACAAAAATATGATGGGAGAGGAAGGCCAGTTGAGCATCTAGAGAAATGCAGAACAAAATGGAGGTTGAAACCACCATAAGAATGGCCTCACTACTTCATTCATACATTGGAAGGGATATGAGGGAACTGGTACATAGACCAGGATATGCACAGAGGCACTACAGAATGTATAACATTACAGCAGAATTTTGTGGTAACCTTCTCATTTGAGCATGAGAACTTCAATATTGATTCATCTCTCAAGATAATACAGGGAATGATATTTTTTGAGGAACCTAAGGTGGAAATTATAACATAATATCATCATAAGAATAGACAGACAGTCAAATATTTACTCTCATGTTATCATGTCATAGAGGAAGCACCAAATGAAAATGATCCACGCAACATTTAGACAACAGAGATTGAAGGAGAGAGAGAGGTGGAAGGTCCATCTCTGGAGTCAGAGGCATTTTCTACACAAATCAAGGTCAATAAAGTCAACATTGGGATATAAGAAAACCCTGAAATGGAAACCATTGGAGACTAATGGGATGAGAAGACACCAGAAAGGATAACAGAGTTACT
>JASDQU011375968.1:35692-46484 GCA_032191745.1 Picea mariana
TATATATATATTATAAAGTTTAAAACATTTTGTATATGTTAAAGTAGATATTTGTATTATATTATTGTACAATTGAGATTTATAACTTTTCACAAACCAATCAAAAACATTTTTACATATTTAAATAAATATATATTTTTAATAAAATTTCTAAATCATTACTTTATAAAAACTATATACATGATATTTCATATAAATCATTTTTAAAACCTACAACATATCTCAACATTGTTTAAAGTGTTTAAAAAATGGGTAATTCATATGTGAGCGTGCCCTGTGTGATCATCTTCACCAAAACAAATGTGATGATTATACTAGTTGGAGACTAAGAATGTAAGAAACTATATGATATGTCTCACTGCAAAATTCCAAAATATGAAGAATGGTGGTTTCAATGATTAAACATATTTTTACCACTGTCTTATAAGAATTATTTAAATAAATAAATATATTAATAGAGAAAGAGGTAATATAAGAAATATAAAAAACATTGATTTATTGAAATGTTTATTTTGATAAGAAGTGATTATTTATGCATAAAGTATATTTATGATATGTATAATGAAACGTATTAAATAAATATAATCTTAAAAATAGCTTATGGAATGGACTAATTGACAAAAAAAAAAAAAACATTAAAGAAATATAATGACCATTCCTCCAAAGGTTATGTTAATATTGAATGTCAAATTAAAGAGATTTCCATTTGACTTTGAAGGTTATGTTAATGTTAAATGTCAAATGAAAGGAGATATCCATTTGACTTTGAAGGTATGCTCAGTTTTATTATATCAAGACATAAATAAAAGGGTGGCATGTGTTTACTCAAACACTTGATATAAGAGTCAATACTAAATATTTTAATGAAATTGTTTAAGTACCAATTACACTCATGTTGTTTTGATTTTTATTAGTCTTTTATAATTAACACACTAAAACCAATGTAGAAAAGACTAAAACATACAAATTAATGTTAGATTCAACCTTCCTACTTAGGCCTATTGCTTTATTAATAAGATCATCCACTTTTCATATAGGTAAGTATGTTATAAGCCAATATAAGCCAATAAAATGATTCTTCCCCGTTTCTCCTTGTCCAACAAGCTCCGCTCTGCAATAATGGCAGAATCCCTAGTAACATTGGCATACCCTCTAGGGGATCTGGCTCTACCTAGACTAGTTTAAGGTCCTCTACATTTGCACTAGCTTTGCTAAGTTGTGAGACCTTCCTCTCCATCCTCCTTCATGCTCTCTTCTGGCTTAGTGAGGTCATCCAATATTTCATCCTTTTCGATACCATATAACTTTGATCCCATCACTGACTGCCTACCTATCACGACCCCACACCGAGAAGACAACATTGTTCAGAGTTTTGTTTAATCCATTCTTTTAACTTCTTCCTCCCTTTAAGAGTTGCACAGTGATGGAGGCAGAAGTCAATGAACTTATGAGTGTTGCTGACGAGGCCCTATGGAACAATGCAAGCCTTTTTTCATCGACAAAAGAGTTCTCCAGGCACACTATCTACTCAATGTCTCCTTCTACCTCTTTACCTCTAACCTCTAACCCTGATCTTACAACCACATTACACATTCCACAATCCCCCTCTTTCTTCACACCACCTACTACTATCCTTCACTCACCTGCACTTCCCACTGTCTCCTACAACTTTAGGTACATCCTTCCAAGCAGACTGCATACCTCCTTTTTATGCCTCAACTCCTTTATACAGTCTGACTTTTCCTGCTTCTTGCCGAGACCCTTCATTTGCTTCACGGAGAACACAAGCTCATTTGACTCCTCTTGAGCATACAACTACATCTGGAACTGCACATAAGCCTCACTCATTTACCCCTGGGGCCAAGAAATCTACTCTACGACCGTGGGTATCCAAAAAACAAAAAAGAAACTAGTTCTCGGTTCTGACATTGGCCTGGAATATACCGTATCCATGGCTCTATGCAGTCTTGTGGGAAGAATCTTCTATAGACACCTCTACAACAAGGAACTGGATACTTGGATGTCCAAATCATGGAGGCCTATTCTAGGATATGTCCCCTCTCTCTCACATATTGGGCGGGGTTGGCTCTATTTCCATTTTAGATCCTCTGAGGACACCACTACCATTCTGGAACGACTCTGGATTATGGACAACAACAGTCTTATGTTGAAACAATGGAGAGTATGTTTCGATCCTTCTTAGGATTATTTTCGCCATCGACATCTGTGGGTACTCCTCCCTGGACTACCACTTTACCTCTAGAATGAAAAATCCCTCATGGCTATTGGAAATTCCTTGGGTCGCTTCATCAGTGTGGACTCTAAGATCCTCACTAGCCTAGATAAGAAACTGACAAGGATTCTAGTTGAGTTAGATATTCATGAGGGTCTACATGAAACTCTGGACATTGACTGGAGAGGACACATCACTCGACATAAGATAGATTATTTGGGCATCCCCTTCAAATGTTCACTTTGCAGACAAATGGGCCATTTGAGAAAGACTTGCACTGGCTCTTTTCAAGAAGAAACTTCAAAGGAATCTATGCTTGAGCTAGCCTTTTTCTCAGACTCACCTCCTGCACTCCCACATCTTCAATTTTTAGATTACCCAGATGATGGCAATAAACCTGCATTGGACTCCATTTTTGGTAAGCTCAAATCTGTTTGTCCGACTCTTTATGCCTCACTCTCCTCTTTATAATTAAATCTCATTGATAACTCACTTGTCTTATCTACAAGACCGGTTTCCAATACTCCAGAGACCCGTTCTACTTCACAACCTCCCCCCAGTATACCCATCAATCAACTAACATATACCTTACCTCCTTCTCCCAATCTTACAGGTGCACAGACAACTCCACTTATCCTAGCATTTACTGGTGCGGCATTGATTAACTCATTGCCTACCTTAGGCCCTCCCCACTCACCAAACTTACCTCCTCCCGTAGCGTCGAGTGATTTCCCGAATGCTACTCTAAACCCTCACACTATCTTCCATTCGGAGGATCGGGAACACTCCCTTGCTACAACTCACACTATTCCCTACACTTAGGCGACGGGGAGTATTGGTGATCTAGAATCAGAACAAGAGGACATTTTCTGCCTTCCAGGACTGAGTGAGTCAGACCTTGGAGAAAGCACTCTTGGTGCAGTTCTGGATTCGCTTTTACCTTCATATAAAGAAGTTTTAACACCCACGCCCCTGCCTACTTATCTAAGTCCAACATTACACAACATGCATGTTACTGATATTGGACTGGGATTAGGTGAATCCTCATTTGCATCACTGGGTAAAGACTACACTTGGTCTAGAGGACGTGATTTCTAACACTCTCTGATCAAAACTCGCAGTGCCCGTCACAAGGAGGGCTTTCCACCATCACACTATGTGGTTTCTCCACACACTTCCACTGATATTGGGGCGCTTAGAGGCATAGAATCCACAACAAGAGAAAAGCCATGATATTTCTCTCCCTCAATATCAGAGGGGTGGGGGGACACCTAAAAGTTGCCTCATTTAGAAGACTCCTTTCACATATTTCTCCAGACATCATTTTTCTTCAGGAAACTCTGATCGATTGCAAAAAGGCCAGAATTTTTCTTAATTAGTTCCTTCCCAACTGACACACTTACATAATCAACTCACTTGGTACCTCTTAGGGTTTAGCAGTGACTTGGGATCTTGGCAAATATGTTTTCAATCCCTACCTTTCTTGTGGAGGCATTTTATTGTCTGGAACTAGCCGCATCACAAACAAACAGATAAATCTTCTCAACATATATGGACCCTTTTCTGACAGATGGTTTTTATGGGAGAATATTGAAGCCAAGGGACTACTTGACCTTGACAACTTGATTATTGTTGGTGACCTAAACCTCACAATCTCTGTGGGTGAAGTTTGGGGCGCCTCTGCTACACAAGACACTCTGGAAGACTACTTCTCTACCCTTTTCACTACACATCATTTGGTAGACTATGCGCCAGACTTCTTGACTCCTACTTGGTGTAATGGGCGAGTGGGATCAGAATCTATCTCTAAGAGACTGGATCACTTCCTCATTTCTAAACACTTCACTTCTTCAGAGGACAGGATTCGCTCCTGGGTAAGCTTACCTTTTTTGTCTGACCATGCACCGATCATCTTGCAACTGGATTCTTCTACACACAAGATTGCTTACCCATTTAAACTAAACTCGGGTTGGCTTATAGAAGCAGAGTTCACTTCCATTGTAACTAAAGTGTGGAAGAATCCACTTTACTTGTCTGAATCGAGCATCCAACATCAACTTGTTTGGAAGCTCAAAAATATTAAAACTTGCATAAAATCGTGGGTTGCCACTCATCGACAACAAAATTCACATTGTTTATCTATCCTTGAATTAGAAATTTAGACACTTTTACTTGCAGAAATCAGTGTGGGGTCCACTGGTGTTGACAGTCATATATTAAAGGACCTTGAATCGGAGCGGAATATGCTTGTACTAAAAGATGAAGTTACTTGGAAATAACGATGTAGAACAAACTGGCTCAAGTTCGAAGACCTCAACACCAAATATTTTCATAAATATGCCAGCTCTTGTAGAAGCAAAAACTATATATGGGAGATCACCACTGAGGATGGAACTCTCCACAAAGGTAGGCATGCTTTAAAAACTGCAGCAGTTAAACATTTCCGACCTTTTTTTAAGCAGAACCCAACAACGAACCTGCAGTCAACAATATCAGTGACTAGACTTTTCCCACACTCAGTTACAGAGGAAGATGCACTTATTCTAGACAGACCTTGCATGCTACAGGAGATTTTAGTTGCTCTAAAATCCTTCTCCAAGGACAAAAGTCCAGGCCCAGATGGCTGGACGGTAGAATTCTATTTGCACTTTTTCGATCTGGTTGGCTTGGATCTTCTGGAGCTAGTGGAGGACACTAGACTGAGTGGAAAGGTGATTGGCACTTTAAAATCGACTTTTCTCACACTTATTCCTAAAGATGCTACTCCCTCATCCTTTGGCGATTACAGGCCTATTGCACTCTGCAATCTATGCTACAAACTCATTTCCAAAATTATAGCCACCAAGATGAAGCCCATTCTCTCTCGCTTGCTTTCCAAAGAACAATTGGGGTTTTTAAAAGGTCGTTAGATCCTAGACGCCATTGACACTTCCTAGGAGTGCCTTCACAGTATCAAATCTATGAAATCCAAGGCACTTATCCTCAAATTGGATCTCAAAAAGGATTTTGACTGCATTGATTGGGATTTTCTTAGATTGATTCTAGCTCAGACAGGGTTCAACCAATCAATGATCAAGTGGATCATGGGTTGTGTGGTCAGTGCTAATCTTTCCATTTTGGTCAATGGAGAATCTTTCTCCTTCTTTCGTATTGGTAGAGGACTGAGGCAGGGTTGTCCCCTCTCTCCTCTTCTTTTCATTTTGGCTATGGAATCTTTGAGCCTGCTCCTCAAAACTGAAAAAATTGAAGGTAAGATCTCTGGAATAAAGGTTTCCAGGACCATCAAGATTTTGGATCTCCTTTTTTTTGAAGACATCCTCATCATGACAAATGGCACTCTTCAGGAATGGTTAGAAATAAAAGAGATCTTAAACAACTTCTAGAGTGCCACAAGCTTGACAATCAATTGGGACAAATCTACTTTCCACTTTGCAAATTTACATCAACACATCTTGGATCAGATAAAAGGTATCTTCTCTTACACTTTCTCTCCACTTTCCTTCAGCCTCAAATACCTGGGCTATCATTTAAAATCAGACTCCTATAAGCCATCAAACTGGAACTGGCTTCTTGCCAAAGTGGAAAAAAAGACTAGGCAATGGTGCATGAGGTGACTCTCTCTTGGAGGTTGGCTTACCCTTATCAAAGTTGTCCTCGAAGGACAAGTTGTGTATTGGATGGCCCTAGCTGCCATCCCTACCTCGGTGCTCACAAAACTCCACAAGTTGATCTTTAACTTCCTCTGGTCGGGCTGGTCTGATCACCATCGAGAACACCTCTGCAATTGGCAAACTCTGGAAAAACCAAAACAAAAGGGAGGTCAGGGGATTCAAAATATTTTCCACTTTAGCCAAGCGCTTGCGGCCAATTCACTCTGACGAGTTCTGAATCTACCAGGCATTTGGAATTTTGTTATACTTGATAAGTACCTCTGCCACCACACAATCATCAACTGGACTTTATTGGAGACGACTACCACCAGAACGACCTCCTTCTTCTGAGGGAATATCACAAGATCTAAACATCTAATCACTCGTTGGCTTAGTTGGCTCCCAGGTTCGGGGCACACAATTTCTCTTGGACGAGATCGCATCCCTCAAATGGCCAATGCAGTTTCAATATCTCTGCAGCTGACAATGCATCTTCATTCCAAAAACATTTGGTACTTATACCGAATTCGTGATACCTCCAGATCGATCTACCTTCTTGATAGCTGGATCACTAGAGCCTCTCTCGGCCTCAACACATAACATACGCGTGAATGGCACAATTTCTGCTCAAACCTCACACAATTGGGAATACACCTTACAGATTCAGAAGATATCCTGCAGTGGTCGGGGGGTGATCGATCATGCTTACTTACTGTTCAAAATGTTTATGTTGATATCATGAATTCAATTTAGCATACAAATTTCAGAGGATGGAGAAATCAGATTTGGACCTGGCACATTCCGCCCAAGATCAAATATTTTACCTGGCTGATGACTACCTATAAACTCAACACTTGGGACATTCTCCTAAAAAAGGGTTGGCCAGGGCCAAACTTTTTCCACATTTTCCACAATGGTTCTGAAACCGAAGATCATCTGTTCAGCAAGTGAACTTTTTCTAGACAGGTATGGGAAAAAATTGCTTTGTTTTTAAAAATACAAACCATTTGGGATGGGAACACGCTCCAAAACTGCTTTGATATTTGGGATCAAAGGGAACATAACCTCTTGCATTTACCATCACTTATTTGTTGGACTATTTGGCTGGAAAGGAACAAAACGATTTTTGATAATGGGACCCTTTCCATAAGTGTTGCAACATACAAAGCACTTGGCATATTTAACTCTTGGAATGGAACTCTTGCCATCAAGCCATCTCTTCAACACTCTTTGCAGGTTCCTGTTTTAGAAGACACTCCTATAGGTTGGTTCGATGGAGAAACACTCTCTAATGGATCTCAGAGTGGAGCTGGAGGGCTGATCAAAATCACACAAAACTCTTTTTACAAATGGACTTTCAACTGTGGCCCAGGCACCAATACCAGGGCAGAACTTTTGGGTGTCTGGGCCACATTATACTTGGCTTCCAGACTTCATATTGAAGTCCTACAGGTTCTTGGGGATTCCAGAATTATTATTGAGTGGTTGAATAACAGGGGAGATCTTCAAGCTATCTTCCTCTTGGCTTGGAAGGACAGAATTAGACTGCTTTAGCCTATTTTCAAAAATCTCAGTTACAACCACATATATCGTGAGCACAACAAATCTGTCGATTAGATTTCAAAGTTAGTGCTTCAGAAAAAAGTGGGAATCCTATCCTACAACTACTGGATAGATGGGCATGAGGGTCCCCCCCTCTTTCTAACTCTTTTTTAAGATCAGTTTTTTCCTCCTTCCTCAACGGACTTCATCGATATAAAAGTTGGAATCTTTTTACCGATCTTAGGAATTCTTTTATATTTTTGGAAAAAACATATCTTCGACAGCTCTCTCCTAGTCTCCTAGAAACCCCCTTTATTTATATTTTTCTCGACATATCTCCCATATGAACTAACATCCTTTGCTGGTCGAAAGACTGATATAGACGAAAGGTATATTTCTCTTTTCTTATTTCTATTTCAACAGACTTCTCATAGTTGCGATTGTAAATTTCTGTTTTGAAAACAAATTATATAATATATAATTGAGAAATTTTCCCATTGGAAAAAAGGTAAGTATGTTATATTCTACATGAATATATGAGTTCATAATATACTTGGCAACTTGATTAATGTGTCTTAAATATGGATATAAAAAAGCGTGTCACCCTTTGAGAGCTTAATGGTAAAGTGAATACATGTCCACCTTCAATTCATGTACATGAATATATGAATTAAATGTTTGTCGATAAAATTAGTTGAATCCAAAGATCAATTATTATAATATAAAATATTTTGCAAATTTATTCAAACTATAGAATATATTTTCTTGATTACTATGTATACTGTTGTCTATTACATATATATCCATTTCTATAATTGTTTGTTTTTCTTCTTATTTTTTTCATGAGAAATACAGTCCCTCATTCACTTGTGTACATGCATTTCAAGTGAGAATGTTGGTACCTTGCTAGCCCCCTATGGATTCCCTCTTCTTCCCCAATTTTCAGGATGGGCAATGGTATTAACGACCAATTGAAATATTGACTAATAACCCCAAAGGATTAAATGAGTTTTGATTCAAATACCTATGTAAAATATTTCACAAGATCATCTTTCCATCAAGATAACCCATATTATTATGCAATAAAAATACTAACTTTAAGTTGATTCAACATTCCAACAATAAATTCAATGGATAATTTTGTTCTTTTTCTATGAAAATTATTTTGTTCAACATTTTTTAGCTACTACAATTTCCTACCAACATAATGATGTAGGGCAAACTCACATGTTTTAATGTCTTCATTTCTTCTGGAAAATTAGTCTTATTACCATATGACATTTCACTATTGGTTCATATAAAGATTCCATATATGTTAATGATGTATTGATCATGGAAAAACCTTATTTTTTTAACATGCAGGATGTTGTTTGGACCATTTGAAGCATGCCATTGATGTACCTAATATCCTTTATAATTTTAATTAAAAAGGTTCAT
The DNA here is from genome assembly GCA_032191745.1 of Picea mariana. Lineage (NCBI taxonomy): Eukaryota > Viridiplantae > Streptophyta > Pinopsida > Pinales > Pinaceae > Picea > Picea mariana. The sequence goes on from JASDQU011375968.1 coordinate 44,555, forward strand.
TACACTCTCCCTTTTTAGAAGGAAGCTAATAAAGCAATAACTTGAGGTATGTAAATTGGTCATTTTTAATATCATGTATCTTAAACAATTTGCATGATGAGGCATCTTACTTAGAATGAACACAAAATAAAAGAATGAAGAAACAAAGATAAGAATGGGATTGTCAGCATCACTCTTTAAACAATTTTTCAAAATGTGAGCATGTGATGCACCCAATAGGTTGCATATAATTAAGTTGTGTAGGATTAACAATGATGCATCTAATAGGTTACACAAAATAAGTTGTTTTCAACATGTGGAGGTTCAATAATGTGCTCATTTTTTATATGCATGAATAATATTAGAGCATTTCTAATACGCATTAATCATATTAGATGTGATCTTGACATCTAGAATTATTATTGGATCACAATTGTCCTTTATAGTTGCATCGTAACTATCTTATAGACTTATACATATGTTTTTAATGCTCTTAATGAGATATTCAAAGGATCTTAGAGGGGGCTTATGGTCTAGTTGTCATTGTATGTAGATATGTTAGGATTTTGAGAACATGATAAGAGCTATATTGTTGTAATGAGGGTTTTCACAGTGAATGGTGTATGAAGTTATTATGAAAGATGTTCATGGGATTTTTGATATGTCAATTTTGTGATGTGTTGTGTATACTTCTTATGTAAATATTTCCTTTGTTGGTTGCTTCATTTACATTGTTGTTATGGATATACATGTATGTACTATGCATATTGTTGACCTTTTTTTGGTCAACACCAACGTGATCACAAAGTGTTACTATCAATTATACACCTTAATATATTTTTTGTGAGAACATCACCATAATTGTTGAGCCTCGTCAATTCTTTGCCCTAGATAGGCTACTAAAGGGTTCACTAACTAGTGTGTGCCATAGTAATAAGCATGTTGATGGTTTTATTATGGCAACATTGTATATCTAATTCCATGGTTATGATGATATTTCATGAAGCTTACTATTCACTTATGCATTTAATGTGATAACTATGCTCATCGTGATGATATATTCATAATGGTGGTATGTTATTATGATGTTGATATATCGATGTTGTTGTGAAATTGTTATGCTCTTATGCCTACAAATAGTTTGATTAACATGTGTTATGGTTGTTCTTATACTTTCCAAATGCTTACATTTGATCTTGGTACTTGCAAAACAAGTAATTAGTGTGCAAGAAAAGACAAATGGAAATGAGAACTTAGCCTACAAGACACACTAAATATTTGGTTGATTTGACAAGCTTGATGGTGAAGCCACCTTAGGATTTGTTGTGAAAAAAAAGGGAGGAGGATAAGCCACTTTTACAAGTAGTACGAGGGATATTCAATGTTAACCCTCATACCACCCACACATGAATCATAATGATAAAAACTAGTCCATGGATATTAATCCAATGGTGTAGATGCAACATTGGTTGATTTAGCTCTAAATTACCTCATTCAACTCATTCATTGTTTGGTTTCACCATGCCCTCTGAGAACTTATGGAAGCCTTTTCATGAATTGATGTGGGCATGATTGAGCCCTCTATGTGTGATATATTAATGGTTTGAAGACCACCCTTTTCTCTATGATGTATCTTGAATTATTTATATTCAAGACAACTCGAATTGGTGGTATTTATTTTTCTTTTATCTCTGAATGTGGGTTTATTCTGAGTGCAAGAAGATGCCAAACCCATGACCCTTTTGGGACCTTTTATTTCATGAAGGTCACATTTTTGGGATTGTTGTTGGATTTTTCATGATTGAGGAAATTGCATTTAGAGCTAGCCATGCTCAAGCTTTGGTTTTGATGGAGCTTGCATCCAAACATTGCTCTCTAAGCTACTATAAATAAAGCATGGTGGACGAGAGTGGAAATATCAAATCATTTTTTCCTTACCAATTGGTAAAGG
>JASDQU011375968.1:60007-72068 GCA_032191745.1 Picea mariana
ACTTATTCAGGTGAAGGTAAAACTGTTGAGTTTTCACCTCACCAAGTTGTAATCAAGGATCTAAAAGATCCTAAGCATGTTCTTGCAACTGGAATTATTGATGATATTACCAGGTTGTACAATTTTGACAACTTTGGGTCATTAGCTTGTTCATCGATTTTTGTTTCTCATAGCGATGACTTGAGAAAACTTTGGCATGAGCGGGTTGGTCATCTAAACTATCGCTCATTGCAACAACTATGTAATGAACATATGGTGACTGGTCTTCCTCTTGTTTCATGCAGAGATGATGCTTTTGCCGGTTGTGTTCTCGACAAACATCATCGGGACAATTTTGACAAACGTGCCTCTTGGCACACCTCGGGTCTTGAGTTGTAGCTTTGCAGCTACAACTCCCATTGTTGCAACTCCCATTGCCGCAACTCCACCTGTGATGCATCTCACCTAAAGTACAGTTGTTGCAACTCGCCAGGGAACTATTCTGTGTTGCAACTCCCATTGTTGCAACTCATCCAATGAAGCTTGAGTCGTCAGAACCGTGAGCCATGCTGTCACATATTTTTCATTTATGAATTTATGCAACAATAATATTAGTCCAAGAAAATCAAAGATACAAAGATAATTTTTCAATTCCAAGACAAAATAGTAGTTTGAGTGGTTAACCAAGAATCTTTAAATTTTTGGGCAAAAGATCTTAGAGTTATTTATTGTTTGCTAATTGTTAGAAAAATATATTGGAGTTGTTCAGTAAGTGTTAATTATTAGTTGGAAACTATTTGTTATTTAGGAAATTGTTGTAACTACTACAGATTTATTAAATCCATAAGTGGGTTTATTTAGATATTTGTTATTTCTAGTTTCTATTCAATCTATGTATAAAATAGATCACTCTCTCCATTATTTTGGGAGGACTCTTAGAGCAATGTATGAATGACAATGTAATAATTCATTGAGTTTTTATTTTAATTGTACTTTTATAATTTCCACAGTGTGTTATTTAATTAAGTCATTTAATTTATTTCTTTGCATATTTGCAATAGATTATTTTCTTTTGATTATCTTAATTTATTTAATTAATTTATGTTGTAAGTGTTGATATAGAATAATATCAACAATCTGTTCTATGGAGGCAAGCTCCACTCCAATAGAACAAAGTGTTGTGCAACTCAGATAGTTTTCTTTAATTTCCCATTGTGTGATTTATTATGGAAATTGTTAATTATTTGCTATGTGATTCAATTCATTTAGGTTGACAATTATTCAGGGGGGATTGCATTTATTCATTCATGCGGTTGATTATTCACATAGGATTGTATTTAATTATGTGCTTAATGTAATGATTGCAATTGTTGTTTGGAGTAATGACGAGGATCATCTTGGCAAAGATTAGGCTACAATTCAAGGACTTAGTTAATTTTTTTTCCAACAAGTAGTTAATCAATTTCCTTTTGGCATGTGTGATTTATTTTCAGCAAGCGTGGTGTGAATTTCAATTTTTGCAAGAATAATTTAGAGTTTCAATTATGCAATTAGTTTTACTGTACATAGTTGGGGTTTCTTTGGAAAACAATCGAGTCATATTCCTGATACCTGCAGGTGATGTGAATTTCATTTCCAACACAATAGTTAACATATTTACTTTTCTGTAAGTGTGAGATTTACTTTCATGTCTGTGTGTTTACTTTCTAGCAAGAGTGATTTAATTTCCTGCCCGTGTGTTTACTTTCTTGCAAGTGTGATATTTCAATTCCTGCAAGTGTGATTTAATTTCCATAGTTTGTAGAGCCTTGCCAAAACTTGTAAACTATGTATACTATGACTACAAAGGTAATAATTGATACTACGACTTCATAACAAACCGATGGAAGCGTAGAATGTATCAGGCATATACAGTGCATGGTAAATCACAAGTTTCATACGAGCCCCGTATTGATAATTAAATGCACAGTCTTTTTAGCCGTCTTTCTGAGAAATTAGAAAGGTAATTAAAAAGCCCGTCATTTTGGCACTGTTGCTGAGGAGTTACCAAAGGTGAATTTCCATTATTTCATTGGTTTGAAATTTGTTCTAGCATTTTGATTCTTGCATTGGTTTGAAATTTCTTATTTCATTTTCATTTTTTCATTGGTTTGAAATTTGTTTTTACATTTTCTTTCTTGAATTGGTCTGAAATTCATTTTCATTCTTGCATTGGTTTGAATAATACATGTTCATTGTTTTTTCACATGATATAGGTCATTTAGATACAATTATTGAGTTACCAAAGATTGTTTTGTGGTGTAGTAAGAGCCACCCATAATACTATTCTCTCTTTTGAAGGAAGCCTGACAAGAAGAAAAAATTGCATCGGTGAATGAAGAGAAGGAGCAAGGTGTAGTATACTTATTGAGGTAATATGGGGATGTGGTTATGTATTATTAGTGGAGGCAATTCAATGTAATGTGGACTAGGTCCACTATATTATTAAGTAAGGTCCACTATGGTAGTTAGATATAATAAATAGACTTTCTAGAAGATTTCTTCTCTAGAATGTTTCTAGAAGATAGATAGTTCTATATAAAGAAGTGTAAACAATGTATTGGAGCATAGTGACGTATATTGTGATTGTAACAAACAAGGATTGCTTGAGGAGTGTTATCCTTCCTTAAGGATTAATATAAGGTGTTACCCCACCTCAAGGGTTTTGACTATTTCTTGTGTTCAATATTTTCGTAAATGATTTGGTTTATTCTTATTGATATTGTGGGTTTATTTTGATATTTATCTTTAGATCTATTCAGGTACTTAAACATTGGTATCAAAGAACTTTCCTTGGCCAAAGAAGGGAAGAAATTTTGGTTCATTTTGCAGATTTTTTTAAACAAAAAAGGGGGCGACGCACTTTAGACTCAGTTCTGAAACTTTTTGTTCAGAATTTGCATAAAATAATTGGATATTTAAATTCCTCTCAGAAAAATACCCAATTAAAAATAACAAATCGGCCAAAACGGAGTCCGAGAAGTGAAGTTATCAATGTTTTAAATTTGACAATTTTCAGGGTTTTTCCAGAAAACTTCATGCGATTTTTTTTTTCAAATCCTAGTTCTCTTTTTTTGGTTTTTCATAGAAAGAAGTATTTTATAGGGAAATTTGATGGCCCCAGTATTGAATAATTTCTCAAAGAATAAAATTCACTATGGAAAGACCATTGGAGAGGTTTGGTCAATTTACAGTTACAAGGTGATGCAACCATGTGGTGGAAATTGCTTGACTATAACATGATAATGACACTCTTCGATAAAGAATTTGAAAATGTATTTTTAGATAGGTGGTCTCATGTTGGAAAAGGGGATACAAAAAGCACCAAGGATTTTTTTCCATGTGACAACTCTATATTGCAAGTTCATGGTTGTATCCATAAAGAAAATATCATTGTTTCTATTAACCCCAATTGCCAACAAAATTTTATCAATGTTTAGTTGGTTAATAGATTGCAAGTTCCAGTAAATAATATTCAAAGCACACGGGTTGAGGGTGAAACTGTTCAAATTGTTAAAGATTTGCAGATTATCATGGATAAATATGTGTTGCATTCATATTTTTATTCTATGGATATGAATGAAGTGGATATTGTTTTGGGATATCCTTGGATAGAATCAGTCAGTACCATTAATAGTAATGTGCAAAATAAGTTTTTGAAGTTGTGGTACAAGAAAAAGAAAATCACATTGTTGGATGTGTCTCTTAGTAAGAAATATGGGCCCACAGAGGCTAGCAAAGAAGTTATTGTCCAGTCCAAAGTTGAATCAAAGATAGAGTCTACAAAAGGAGATGAAGAAAAACCATAGGAAGGACACAATACATAAGCTAAGGAGGTAATTGACTCAAAGGCACAATGTGTTGAAGATTTGATGAAAACAGAATAGATTCCTACAATTGTTGTATATTTCCATCCACACCATATAGAGAAACAATAGTAATCAAGGAGAGGGCGTCAAAATCAACACATTTATGCACCAACATGGAACCATAAAGGAAACCGATCAAGTGATGCATGGAGGAATACTAGCACTATAGGAAGACATCATGCTAGAGAAACAATCCCATGGCAACCCTGGCATGATGCAGAGCAAGATCAGGGTGGCAAGGAAACAATTGGACATCATGTTTGGATTCCATTAGGATGGATGGATGGTTGTACTCAATACCAGTTGGCTACATTGCTTAGCCGTTCATATTGTATGGTATCTTCACATGTTTAGAGGACAAAACATGTGAAGGGAGATGGAATGTAGTATACCTATTGAGGTAATATGAGGTACCTAGGGAGGTACCCAATGGGAATGTGGTTATATATTATTAGTGAAGACCATTCAATGTAAGGTGGACTAGGTCCACTGTGTTATTAAATAAGGTCCACTATGGTAGTTAGATATAATAAATAGACTTTCTAGAATATTCCTTCTCTAGAATGTTCCTAGAAATTAGATAATCTTATATAAAGAAGTGTAAGCAATGTATTGGAGCATAGTGAAGTATGATGTGATTGTAACAAGCACTGATTGCTTGAGGAGTGTTATCCTTCCTTAAGGATTAATATAAGGTGTTACCCTACCTCAAGGGTTTTGACTGTTTCTTGTGTTCAATATTTTGGTGAATGGTTTGGTTTATTCTTGTTGATATTGTGGGTTTATTTTGAGATTTGTCTTCAGATCTATTCAGGTACTTAACACAAGGGGATGACAACACCTTCAAATTTGATTTTAGAACAAGGTCATGACTTGTGTTGTTGCTACAGCTCTTAGTGTTGCAAATATTCATTGCTACGACTCTTGTTGTTTCCGTGACTTTCAATATAGGATTATTGTTGCAACTCGATATTGCTGCGACTATGGTATGTGAGCTTTGCAAATTGAAATTTTGTTGTTAGACATGAAAGTAAAAAAAATATTGAATGATATGTCATTTTCCATCTATCCTTCTCTCCTTCCCCCACTCTTGTGACATTCTTATTTCTCATTCTTCATCTTCTCCCTCTCCTCATCCCTCCCTCATTTCTTTTCCATCCGCTAACTTATGGTTATTTTCTTTAATGCACCCAGTCTCTTTGTTCTTAGGAAATTGTGTGAATCAATGATTAAGGAATTAATGGTTGGCAGAAGTATATAATTATTTTTGAGTTTGCTTGGTAAAGTGTGATTACATGTCTCATCTCCTCTATTTTCTCAGTGAAAGAACGTTTCACTATAAGTTGTCAGTGGAAAGTGCATCAAAGATTGCGAGATTGACATTGGTACATCCTGTATCTAGATTATTCTTCTATAAAACTAGTGAGCACCATGGTTGGGTACCTAGGTGTCTCTTTAGATGGAAATATGTCCATAGGATTACCAATTGCTCAATCTCTACAACCAGGTTGATGTTGGCCCTAGAGTACAACAGGTTGCCAGTAAACCTTATACCGGTGTTTGGCCCAAAGGTACAGTTGGTTCCTAGCTGGTATATTGCTCCAAAATCACAATCTTCAAGTGAACGGAGGAGCCTCATCATATAATAGATTTAAACCAAGTTTTCTTCATAGACTTACATGTTTCATCTTCTCTAATTGTTTCTTAGTGAATGACCGTCATATTGTAAGTAATGTAAGATTGAATTTGATACATATCGTACCTAGAAAATTCTCCAATAAAATTGGCAAGTACCATAGTTGGGTACTTAGGTGTCTCGGTAGATGGGAATATGTCCATAGGATGATCAATGGTTCAGTCCTTACATCTAGATTGATGCTTGGCCCTGGAGTACAACACGTTCCCAGTCAATCTTATATATGTTTTTGGACCAAAGGTATGGTTTGTTTCCAACCATTTTATTGCTCCATATTTGCAGTTTTACTAGTGAATGATAGGAGAATCATCATTTGATTAAACCAACTTCTAATTTATGCCATTTTTTTTTACAATTTTTCCTAAAACATAGTGGATCATGCATTCTCAGTGTTCAACAACATATTTGACACCTTAAATCATCTCATATTTGAAAGTAATGGGGCACTTCATGGGCTCCCACGATGGTTATGTTAGGATCTCATTCCTACCATACTATGTTTTGAATTGAAATGTTTAATTCATCTTTTATTCTTGACTTGGGTGTTGTTTTTTTTGCATTTTGCTCCAAGTCTTGTCAAGGTCATCTCACTCATTCTAACCATTGGATGATTCAAAATTTTTGTATGTGGATACCTTATATTGAAAATCATATGCCTACAAAAATTCATGCATATCCAAATCATAAAATGGAAGCATATCTTGTTGGTCAAAATTGTATAGCATGCGAGCTTGTTAAATTTACTGAAAACATAGTTTGGATAGTCTTGTTTTGGGAGACCATATGGGCATGTTTTTAAAAAATGTTTCTATCCAAAATATCTCTTGGAATCCAATTTCTAACCCAATTTGAATTTTTCAATTCAAATATCAAACAAAACATACATGGTCAAAATACTTCCTAGTTGTCAAGTAGGAAAATTAGGAACATAGTTGGGACAATCTATTTTTGGGAGACCTAATGGATGAATTTTGAAAACCTATTTCTATGGAGTATTCTCCTATGAATATAGTTTACAATTCAAGTCGATTCACTCAATTTTGATATCATACGAGAAATTTATGCATGAGATACTAATTGCTTGTCCTAAATCTGCACTGCTCAAAATCTATTTCCTAGTCTGTTCATTGGCATATTTGACCCATCAATTCTTATTTTTCCAAAGCCTATTTCTATTGGAAATATATACATGAATATAATTTAATTTCCAATTTGAATCATATTGATATTCCATTAAACAAAAAATTTACACCCAAAATAATGATTGTTGCTCTAAGTGAGAATTTGAAAACAACACATACATGCAGGCTGCTCCACAACATGTTTAACATATCATCTCATGGAATTTTTAAAACTTTTTTCTACTGGAAGTATCCCTATGAAAATAATTTATGTTGGCTTTGGAATCACTTCAATTGGACATCATACAAAAAATCTATCAGTTAAACACTACGGGAGGTCTAGTTGGCCAACACTCCTCAACAACTGAAAAAATGAAAATTTTCTTTGTTTATCATTCTTTGGATATGATTTATATGCACTATTTGTCAATTTTTAATATTTCATGGGTTAAGAGAGCTTGATCACCCCTCTTCTCCCATGTCCCGAGAGGATCAAGGAGGTCAATCCATGCACAAGTGATTTTTGAAGACAAAATTTCATGGGGGGATGATGATTCCTTGCATGTTCCATAGTTTGAAGGTTGAGGAGGTTCTTACAAATATGTTACTCCAAGACATAGGCACAGTTACAACCACTTCAACACCTCCAATGCGTGTTGCTGCAACACCCTCTTTGCTACAACACCATCCCTAACCCATGCAATAAAGTGACTCGGCTCACTTACAATATTGAGTTACCCTGTTATCCTTTTCCTTTCCTTAATAAATTTGATGGTGAAAACCTGTCTCAAGCGCCATTATACCTTGGAATGCTTGAAAACCAACTTTTTGGTGGGCATTATCAGGGAATAATAAATTAATAAAAATAAAAGTTTCTGACTGTGAAAACCCTCTGGGTGTAGTTGGACATATCTTGTTTGAAAACCAACTTGTTGGTAGACAAGGTTTTCAATTAAAATAAGACATAAACAAGTCCATCAAAATTTCTCTCTAAATAAAAATCTCCAAGTTCTACTACTCCATCAAAAGGTTGTTCCATATCTTATTCTACAACTCCTATTTTGCTCCGAAGTTCTAAGATTCACACTTCTCTTCCTTACAAAGTTTGTTACATTATGGTGGACCACATCAGATATCTTGTCTTTTAGGATGATTTTGTAAACAATATGTACTTCTTAGGTAAGTGCATTTATGATTCTTTTTCTTTTATTTAATGTAAGTTCATTAGATTCTATGGATTTATATTTGGAAAACCACTTAGGTATTTGTCCTTCTTCCTCACCTTTTTTCATTTCTCCAGGGTGGAAAATCTCTTCAGCCTCGGGGGAAATACCATCACCTTTACATCCCATAACCATCCCTTGACATTTTTGTTCATCTCCACTCCAATATCCATGCATAAGAAGGATTCAATGCTGCCAACAAGAGAAAAAAAAATCCTCTGTTGCCACACAAGAACTAATAGGAGTAGCAAGAGAAGAAGAGACATTATTATTTCCCCACAAGAACCAACCATAGCCCAAGAAGCAACTGATACACATTCACAGACCAAGGAAACTATTGCATGAGAGGGATATGCTTCCCCACAAGAACCTACAATAGAAGAAGTTGTTGTAGAAGCCATTCCCACAGAGGTATGTGATTCATTTTCATGGTTCACTAATGTTGTATAAGCTTTCCACATATTCACAAGTTGTTATGAGTTATATATTTACCCTCAATATATTCAAGTGGAGATTTATTAGAAGTCAAATATGGTATGTGGAGTGCAAATTGTTTCTTGCATTGTAAATAAATATTCAATAATCCCCTTGAAGCCAAATGAGACTAACCTCATTAAGGATATGCCCATTAACATTATGCGTGCTTTGACTTGAATTTTAGGCATGTTTAGATGACTCTTATATTCATATTTGAAAGGGGCATTTATCAGTAGTCCCAACAATATCTTGTTATTTTCCTTTAAAACAACAACATTGTTTATATATCATTATCTTTTGGCTATGGGAAAACTTTTACTTGCTGACATGCATAGAGAAAATAACATGCATCATCTATGGAAGAGACACAAAGGTCATATTCAATGGATGAGGGACAACAAGAGCAGTGGTGTGGAAATTATTTTTGTTATAGATAAAGCAAGTATATTTTTTTCAAAGAGACCAAGTGTGGAATTGATCAGGCAGTTGGGTTGTAGCTAATTTTGATTACTTGAGGACATACGATTTTCACAGTTTGGGGGAGCAGAGGTTTCTATGCATTTAATGGAATTCTGAAGAAGACAAATGGAATCAAGATGACTAACAAGAACAAGACAAAATTGTGGTAATTTCATGATTTTACTCATTCACATTATTTTGAAATGTGTAGAAATTGAATTGAGCATATCTCATAAACTGTACATCCGATTGCCATGGAATTTGGAGGAGAGAAGCACTCCAAGGAGAGAAATAAGCAAAAAAAAAATCCAAGTAATTCCAATTTATGGTTTTCGAGAAAGTACCATCGTGACCTACAACCAATTTCCTTTTATCTCAAAATCCATGCATCAAAAGGCTTTGATTTTTGTTATGAATACGAAATTAAATAGTAAAAATATGCTCACAAAATTTCCAGAAAAAAACCAATGAGTAGTTTGGGAGAAAATGGTTAAATAAGTTGTTGCTACTCATACAATAGTTTGTTGCAACTCTTGTAGCAACTTATTTGTTTATATATTGGGATCTATGAACTGGCTTGCTGTGATTTTTGGTAAATAGAGGCATTAAAAGGTGATGAACATACCCACCAAGACTCTTCTCAATATGGATTGCCATTTGCATGGAATGTCAATTTCTTTGAATCTTCTACAACTCCATCAGAATTTCTAAGAATCACTTGAAGACTACTTTTGAAACATGCACACATACCTTTGCAGAAGCAACAAATTCCCCAAACAACATAAGTTCTATCACACAAGAACTAGTGTTGGATATGGAAGGGAATGACACCGACATTGCTACAGAAGAACCAATGATGGATCTCAAAAAAATAAATCACATTGTTACAAAAGAACGAGCATTGAATTCAAAAGATGCTCCACAAGAACCTATTGCAAACATGAGGGAAATGATCAAGCACAAAAAGGTAAAAGTCCATTAACATTCTTTCAGTTGGATCATTTATGGAATCCTGTAGGAGGTTCATGATAGTGGAAAAATAACAATAAAATATTTCAAGGTAAATCACAAGTGCATTGAAAAAATGGAAGTCCTTACAGCTTGGTTGTGGGTTGCATGAGGACATGCAACATTTTCGGCTTGGGGGAGATGATGGGCTCCAGAAATGACATCTTTTTATACCATATTTTCCTACTTTTAATCCCTTTTCACTTACCTAGACCTTGTATCAATCCATTATTATGTGGGATTTAGAATTAATGTGTTTCCATTACATTTCTTTAGTACTTTCCATGAATTTATGATTAAACATTAGAAAAAGATCAGATTTTCATTTATCTTTGAGTTCATTTGCAAAGATGATATGCCGGACAAGTTGTTGTGCAGATTGTGATGTTGTTGCGGGGGATGTTTTGGTTCCAATTGTTGAAACACTCATTTCCAGTTGTTTCAATTCTCTAGGGACCAATTCTTCACTACAACTCCCGTTTCTGCAACTCCACCTGTCGTGCAACTCTCATGAAGTACAATTGTTGCAATTCGTCATGGAACTATTCTACGCTACAACTCGTCCAAGGAACCTTGAGCCGTAAGAACCATGAGCCATGTTGTCACATATTTTTCATTTATGGATTTATGCAACAATAATATTAGTCCAAGAAAATCAAAGATATAGAGATAATTTTGCAATTCCAAGACAAAATCTTAGCTTGAGTGGTTAACCAAGAATCTTGAAATTTTTGGGAAAAAGATCTTGGAGTTATTTATTGTTTGCTAATTGTTAGCAAAATATATTGGTGTTATTCATTAATTGTTACTTATTAGTTGGAAACTATTTGTTATTTAGGAAATTGTTGTAACCACTACGGATTTATTAAAACCATAACTGGGTTTATTTAGATATTTGTTATTTCTAGTTTCCATTCAATCTATGTATAAAAGAGATCATTCTCTCCATTATTCGGGGAGGAATGTTAGAGCAATGTCTTAATGACAATGGAATAATTCATTGAGTTTTTATTTTAATTGTAGTTTTATAATTTCTGTAGTGTGTGATTTAATCAATTCATTTAATTTATTTCCTTTGCATATTTACAATAGATTAATTTCTTTTGATTATCTTAATTAATTTAATTATTTTATGTTGTAAGTGTTGATATATAATAATATCAATACTCTGGTCTATGGAGGCAAGGCCCACTCCAATAGAACAAAGTGTTGTGTAGCTTAAGTAGTTTTCTTTAATTCTCATTGTGTGATTTATTATGGAAGTTGTTAATTATTTTCTATGTGATTCAATTCATTTAGGTTGTCAATTATTCAGGAGGGATTGTATTTATTCATTCATGAAATTGATTATTCACATAGGATTGTATTTAATTATTTCCTTAATGAGTGATTGTAATAATTGTTTGGACTAATGATAGGGATCATATTGGAAAGGATTAGTCTTTGATTTCAAGGACTTAGTTAATTTCTTTTCCAACAAGTAGTTAAACAAGTTCCTTTCAATATTTGTGATTTATTTTCAACAAGTGTGGTGTGAATTTCAATTTCTGCAAGAGTAATTTAGAGTTTCAATTTTGCAATTAGTTTTACTACACATAGCTAGGGTTTCTTTGAGAAACAATTGAGTCATATTCTTGATACCTACAACTGGTGTGAATTTCATTTCTATCACAGTAGTTAGCATATTTACTTTTCTGCAAGTGTGACATTTACTTTCTTGTCTGTGTGTTTACTTTCCAACAAGAGTGATTTAATATCTTTTCCATGTGTTTACTTTCTTGCAAGTGTGATATTTCAATTCCTACAAGTGATTTACTTTCCAGAGTTTGTAGAACCTTGCCAAAACTTGTAAACTGTCTATACATTGGTTGCAAAGGTAATCATTGATACTATGACTTCATAACAAACTAATGGAAGCATACAATGCAACTTGTACATACAGTGCACGGTAACTCGCAAGTTTCATACGATCCCCATATTGATAATTGAATGCATAGTCTTTTTAGTTGTCTTTCTGAGAAATTAGAAAGGTAATTAAAAATCCCATCAATATCCTTGTTGAGTGATCTCTAAAAATTAACTTAGTAAATAAAAAAAGACTTAGTAACGAAAGAAACAAATTAGTTCTCTTCCATTTAAGATCTAAACAAATCCAAATCGTTCTTTTTGTTGGATTACTGAGAGGGGGGT
>JASDQU011375970.1:1534-22378 GCA_032191745.1 Picea mariana
GCGAAATCTTCAAGTTCTTTAAACTTCTTTTGTTCTGCAGCTCTTCTGCATCAATTTTTTTTTGACGATTCTTTGAGAAAATTTCGCAGGGTTACTTCTTCTGCGTTCTCTTCGTCCAGGATCTTTCGAGCGCTGTACGCTCTGCTTCCTCCGCAAGCTTGTTACTGTGATCTTTAAAGAGTATTACGGCCAGCTCTCCAAGCCTTGTGAAAAGACTGTGTCGTGTGCTCTCAAGATGCGTGCAAGCTCTATGCTGTGAGGATCGAGTTGCTCTCTCGACTGTGTGAAGAGGCTTGCTGCTGTAGCTCTGATACCATGATAAATTGTGAAGGACAGAGAAATGCAGAGAGAAAAGAATAGTATATTCAAATGTATGAAGAAGTACAGAACAAAACTGAAGAGGTTAACTACAATAGGAAATAGTTGAGCTTATATATGCTCAAGCAAGACAGAATTAAAAAGTAAAACTGTCCAGTACAGCTGGCAGTGTACGGTTAGTCTGTTGAGGATACAATATATTTAACATCTGCTCCTGTCTTTCCACATGATAAGTTTCATATTGACGCAATTATAATGGCTTCTTAGTTGGACAGAACCAACCCAAATCCACGTCATCTACAATGAATTGCCAATGCTATGTGTATTCAAACACAATCTAATCATGAAATCCATCACTGGGAACAAATTATATAAAAATATGCCATGTTTGCAAACCGGGATAGCTCACTTGAGAGAGAGTAAGACTGAAAATCCGAAGGACCTAGCGTGTTCGAAACATGCTAAACGCAATTTTTTATTAATTTTGCTTTCAAGCATTCCAGGATCTTTTCTCCTGGGCCGAGAGTTTTGTTCTGCCCCGCTGGCTATCATTTTCAAGCTGACCCTTGCTTTTCATTCATTTCCTGAATGAACTTTGATTTAAAGAAAATATCCACATTTCTATTTAATGTTAATACTATTTGATAGTGCATCACTCTCCCTTTCATTTATTATTGGTATGATTGAGCTTAGACGCTCATTCTACAATTCATTCATATGGGGAGATGTGTAATTTCGTTTGTGTTATGTTAGAGTTGAAAATTGTTCATTTAAAAAATAGTATAATATTGACTGTATAAAATAACAATGTTAGCTTTAATGTAAAATCTTGAAAAGAAATCCAAGGGGATGTGTAATTATTTCAATGCTCAATCTAGAGTTAAATGTGTACATTTAAAAAATATATAACATTGACTAAATAAAAAAACAATGTGGACTATAACATAAAAAAATTAAATAATTTGCTATATTAGCATTGAAAAGGTTTAGAGATAATTGTGGATCTATCATGCATAATTAAGATTATATATATATTCTTATGTCCATAGATTCATTATTGTCTATATCAACATCAAAAGGAATAACATACGCCCTGTGGATCTATCATTCATGGAATATGTATATCTTGAGAATGCATAGATCCAATTTCATGATGGTACATATTTGATAGAGCTATTTTGGCATTATATATATGTGTGTAACTTTAATAATTGTGCTATAACCATGATGATATTTCATTGCAAGTGCATATATTCAATATCACTCAAATCTAATTACATATTTTATAATTTGTCATGTTATAATTTCCAATTTTTATTATTTAATATTGTTTAAACTTAGAAAAGTTTATTTATCTCATATAATTGTCAAGTTTTATAAATTTAATATTATCTAAACCTATAAATATTTATTTATCTATAATTGTCAATTTGCATATTTAATTTCACTTAAACTTGGAAACATTTATTCATATATATCTATTGTTCCGAGTTATAATGTATATACTATATATTAGATTTCATTTCATTTAACATGAAAACAAAAGTAATATTTTTCATCTTAAAGACTCATTCAATATGGATCATTATCAATGAAACAATATGAGCATAAATAGAATTATGTTGGAGGTTAATAACATAATTAACATCAAATAATTTATAGATATGATAAATATTATGTAATTTATATATTTTGATTAATAATAATTTATATGATATATTAGATTATGATTCATAGATTATTCTATATGTCAGATCATATTTACATTAATTTACATTATATCTAGACATAGTTATATATCAATATCAACTTTAAGAATATGATCCATAATAACATATAGATTATATTTATAGTTTACATGAATAATTGATGGATGTATAGTAATCCATAGTGTCTAGAATATAGTATTTTGAATAATTATTTCAAATTTCAATAATATTTCTAAATAATTATTAAGATGAATATTAAATATAAATCAATATCAAATTTATGTTACATGACAAAAGAAGTAAGATTTTGAGAATCCATGGATTTTCTAATTGTTTCGAATATAAAATAACAGGTAGTATATTGTGATTAAATATAATTTATTGAGATACTAGTTCAATATGAAAAGGAAGAAAGAATTTTAAAGATATATAATTATTCTTTAATCAATTATCAATTATCAAAATAAGAATGTTTCAAAATTCAAGAGGTTTGGGTTTATACTATTGATAGGTTCTAATCATGGAAACTAAAAGAAAATGCAATTTCAATCATTGATTAATTGTATGTTTTTGAGCAATGATATAACAAAAAATAATAGGGCATATTGGTTTTAGTGATGTTATTAAAAATATGATTTAGAGAAATAATGTAGTTGAATGATTTCAACAATTTCTAACACAAATCAATAGGGTGCATTTAATTTAGAAATGGTACAATAAAAAATGATTTAGATAAATTAGTTCTTATGATTTCAATAATTAATTAATGCAAAACAATACAATGTATTGATTTTGGTGATGAAACAATGATAAATGATTTAGAGCAATTAGTTGCATTGATTTCAATAATGAAATAATGAAAAAAAAACATGCATTCATTTAAGTGATGATACAATGAACGATGAATAGTTCTATTCATTTAAGTGATGATACAATGAACGATGAATAGTTCTATTCATTTTAACAATGATATAACACAAAACAATAGGGTGATTTCAATGATAATACTATGAAAAGTGATTCATTGCATTAATTAATTGAAGAAATCATATGAACTAAATCAATACTCTATATTGATTTTAGTATCACTAAGAAAAACGATGGAGTGCATTAATTAATTGAAATATATACTCTATATTGATTTTAGTACCACTAAAAAAAAAGATGGAGTGCATTGATTAATTGAAGAAATGATAAGAAGGAAATTAATCATTGCTATTAATTTTAATTGTCAGATATTGTAAATTATCAAGATAAATGAATTTACCAATAATGGAGTGAAAACCAATTTCAAAAAATATATATAAGTTGAATTCCTATACCTTGTTTGGTTAGGTGTGATTTATCTATTGGCATTTTCACATTAAAAACATTATAATATTAAGATGTATCAAACGTGAAAAACTTGGGAACTCTCACTTTTCCTTTTCCATTTTCATATGATAGATATAAGAAGATGGGAAAGTGTGGTTGTGTGTGTAAAAAAAAAAGGAATAAGATAGAGTGAGATCAATTACCACATGTAATATATGATTTGTTCAATATGGTCATGATATCAATTTTTAAATATATGTTGTAGTATATATGTTATTCAATATCTTAACAATTTCATTGTGTTATTATTCAACACTTTCATCATTCAATATTGTTACTTTGTTACTATTTGGATTCATAATGATGTAAATTTCAAAGTATCAAATTCATTTTAAACATACACATAAATATTATCATCTAAAAATTGACCATTCCTTCCTACTACTAGAACCTCTTAAATAATGATTTATTGTGGATTGAGAGGGATGAAATCCCTGAAGATGCAAACCTTTCTTCAAGTTTTTCACTTTAAAAGGAAGTTTGTACTTGGAGAAATTTGATACTTCTCACCCAATAATAAATAAGTATTTAAAATAAATATAAGCGGATGATAAATTCATTTACAGCTAAGCCAACACAGTAACTGCAAAAACCTGTGTTAAAATTCTTAGTTTCAAGGTATGTTTGCATAATTCTGATGTCCTAGTTTTAAAGCCTTGTCATGGAACATAAAGTTCATAGTTTCAAGTTATCTTTGCATAATTCTGATGTCCAAAATCTATTTATTAAGCAAATATTATACGTTGTGAGATGCATTGAAGGCAGGAAAATAACCGTTACTATATACATTGTAAATACAATATAATTTTGAATCAAAGTCTTCGATAAATTGAACCGCACACCATGAAAGCAAGGAATAAAAATGCAGGGATAAAATAAAACATGTTATCGAGAGGCAACTGAGAACATGTCCCGTGTGGAGATGGGCCAATCGACTCCAACAGTTGTGTTTCATTTCCCTGCTCAACATCAACAGCGGTGATAAGGAAGCCGCAATGGGGGCAAGGGCATTTCATGTTCAACCCTTGGGGTATGCTGAAGATGTGCTGACAGGGCATCTGACGTACTACCACTACCAATTCAGAGTCTTCTATCGCGGGCCCTTGCTCGTGCTGGTCACCGATGGCAGTTCGGAGATGGCAAACAGGGCACAAGAACTTCGTTTCCAACAGCGGTAGAATGCAGTGGGAGTGGAAAATGTGCTGACATGGCATCTGACGTGCCACTTCTCCGAGTTGAAATTCTTCCCCACAAATTGCGCACTCGGAAGGGAGATGACCTCTTGAAATGGTGACTGCGTACAGTGTGGCCATGACTGCGTTGAAGTTTTCAATCGATAGTTATTCCAATAAAATATTTGAAGTTTTCAAACTTTCCTGGCGTCCTCGAGCAAGCACTGTAAGATTAATTTGTAATCAAATATTTTAATCAAACGGCATGTTGTATATGTTCGAAGTGTTGATGTCGGCCAAAGTATTCCTTCCTTGCCCTTCTTAATCTCCCTTGTAATATATAGTTGTTAATAATTCGAAGGGAATGGAAAGCGCTCTATTTATTTTTGTATATAAAGACTCTCTTGGTTTCACATAGGCTATCCATGGGGGAGATTGGCTATTGCATCCATGTGACTCTCATAAAGAGCATTATTACGGCCACCATAGTAGATTGGATGTATGTTTGGTTTTCTTATTTTTAAAAGCATTTTAACTTAACCAAAATAAAGTAGAAAGGTTACATGCTCATCTGTGTGTATTTAGAAGAAATAAGATCAGCATTTCTTTGGTGAAGTGGAAGAGACATGCAAATTCAAAGAAATATGGGTTTAGAGTTTCAAAGGATTTAGTTCACTTTTCTTAGGCCTTTACTCCTAAAGCATAGTAAAAGGGATGTCGAGGCTTATAATTTTTTATGAACTTTTGTAGAGCTTCGATAAGCGTTAGATATATAGTTTTTATAAAAATTGAGAATTGAACAAGGCTCCCAATAAGAATGAAGCCAATAATTCAATATGTCATTGTTTCGAGGTAGCGTTCAACCCCTAATACTAGTACATCTCGCATGTCTCAATGGGGATGGATGAAATGTTAGGCTTGGTATGAATGTGTGGATGGGTGGGGATGAAGCATATCATTTGTTATAAGATTTGGTCTTCCATCTTCATGTTGGATTAGACATCCATTATTTAACATAAGCAAGTGATAGGGATGCAAGATGACTCTCAAAGTTAAGAAGGAATCCAATATAAAGTCTAGAATTAAATGGTCAATGGGAGGAAAATTGGGGGCATCACACCAACTCTTGAAGTTATAATGATTCAATGTCGATATCAACAAGAGTTTATTGTGCGGGTTGTAAAAAAATCTAGAGGTATATGCAAAGGGTAGGGTTGGATTGCAGATTCTATATTCGGTTGACAATGATGATTATTTGGGACTAGAATTTAAATTTTTTGTGGAAAATCAAAGATCTCTTAAAATCCAAATCTCACTATGGCTCCTCATAAACAACATAGTTCTCAAGTGAGATGCACTAACAATGATACAAAGATAAGGGTATGTTCTGCTCTATTGACTTTACATATAGATAAAATGTCATAAAACCTCACCCTTTTAGGGAAATTTGAACTGTTCGACAACACAAGGTATTCCAGTAGAGGAAGAACACCTTCGGTAACCATTCATACAGCCATATCAAAGATCAATACACTATTGTTTTTACGTGGTAAAACCCTTGTGGGGAAACATCCACAGCCCCAGCTAATGTGCCCACTTGATGCAATTTATTAATTTTCAAAAGAAAAATAGTTTGCAAGAGAATTTTCACAATCGATTGTCGACAAACGACCCTCCATGTTCTTTAAATAGAATTCATGGACCAATCCAAAAGTACATATGGGGTCAAAATTCAACAAAAAATTACGACAATATGAGTTAAATTAATCATGATGTCGCAAATTACTACAATTTCAATCAATTTTTTTCACTCCCTCAAATTCGTCATAATTTTGATGCATGTCTCACTACATCGCTATCACGACGTCAGGGAGCCATATTTCGACAAAATATTCACTTCTTGTCACCAAGGTATGGTCGCTTATATAACGTCACAAATTTGATATTTTGTTGATATATAGATGAGAGTGCAAACATGCATCTCTCTATCAACAACAATGCAAAATTTCATCCATATATAGACTAAAATGCACATGTTCGTCACTATACCGATGACATAACACTTTGACCTAGTCATATTTGACATGCTCAACAATCGTCAGAAGTTTGAATGTTCGTCAATATACAAAAAATGTTTGATGGTCTTTAAAAACACTAAGTAGCCATTTGAAAGTGCTTAACGGTCATTGAATTACTCAAGTTTGACATGGTCAACTGTGATTGAAAGTTTGACGAAATTTAGATATTTCGACAATTTCGTTGTAGGTGCGACATCTATAAAAGCATAATCGTTTATTCATTGTTCAACACATGTAATACTCTCTTTTCTATGACCTGTGCCTTGTTTCACATCGAGTTCTTTATTTATATATTAGCTTGGATTTTGTACATACTCTAAAGGTTAAATTATAAATTTTTAATATCTCTTTGTCTCGTTTTAAATACTCATGACATAATCAGAAAGATTAGGCCGGCCAACTATTTTTTGTGGGGACAGAAGTTTAATTTCTCTAGGAAATTGGTATGAACATGTCTACTCAATTGCTTATATTAGCCTAGTTCTCTTTTATAATTGCTTAATGATTTACTTACTTTCTTTTACTGAAGCTATGAAGCTTATGTGGTAAAAATGTATATATTTATATGGTTAATTTTGATCTCTTCAATAATTTTTTACTAGTACTCTTATAAACATTTAGTAAATCAATGACAACAATGGATTAATTAACTCTAGATGTACCAATGGGGTCAATATTCGACAACATTTGTATTGTAAGAAAATATTTGTATATTGTACTAATATTGTATCTATAGTGTTTTTTTTTGTAATAGGAAATCCCAATGCCAAATAATAATAACAACATTGCGGATCATGAAGAAAATGAAATGAATATTTCTAGGTTAAAGGCGTCATTGGAGGCAAAGGAAAATGCAAAACTTGAATTCCCTTGCAATAAATGCAGGGGATTTAACAAGACAAGACTTATATTTAACAAAGTTAAGACACATTGTTGGAAATATGGGCACGTTGAAGGGGGTTCTCATATCATCCCATGGTAAGATATTCAATATTATTATATATTGTACTCTTTGTATTGACTGTATCTATATATTTTTGTTTTGTTTTAATATTTGTTATATACACTAATTTTATTGCTTAATTTTTGTAATTATAGAGAAAAATCCTCATAGGTGTCTATCACTGGAGAAATATGCAATGTCTAGTAGTATTAGGAATATTGTTGTACAAGTTTAGGA
The DNA here is from genome assembly GCA_032191745.1 of Picea mariana. Taxonomy (NCBI): domain Eukaryota; kingdom Viridiplantae; phylum Streptophyta; class Pinopsida; order Pinales; family Pinaceae; genus Picea; species Picea mariana. The sequence continues at coordinate 9,366 of JASDQU011375970.1, forward strand.
AGATGGTCATATGGATATTGAATATCATCATGATCAAGTTAATTCTATGGAATTAGAAGATGACACCAATAATATTGTTGAGTAGGATGATGGGACAAATAGATTGATCTGGGAGATAATTACTCCTATCGATGAGGATGAAAACTTTGATGATATTCATGATATACCATTTCTTGAGAAGGCACAACAACCCCTTTATGAATTCTTAAGAAAAAATGTTCTCTTAACTATAATGTTGTTGGTGAACTTGAAGGTATTCAATGGTTTGTCAAACACTTGTCTCACACACATCTTAAGGTATGTAAAGATATATTTCATCACATCTATGTAAAGGTCAAAATTCTTTTTCTCCTTTTTAGTGTCAATTAATGTGTAATATATTAAGGATGTGATATTTATGATTAATATTATTTACATTAACTACTTATTTTTTATGTTTTAGATTGTTAGGTGAATTTTTCTTAACACTATCAAATAATTTACCTCGCACATACTGAGAGTTATATTCCATTACGAAATATATTGGAATGGAGTATCAGGCTATTGATGCATTTCCTAATGATCATATTATATATTATGGGAAATATGCATCGGAAACAAAATGCCTGTAATGTCAAATCAATAGATATTGAACCGATCAAGTAAAAAAAAAGGAATCTCACAAGGTTCTTTGTCATATTACAATAATTCCACGTTTGAAGCTATTGTTCAGGTGTGAAATCATAGTAGAGTTTATGAATTACCATGCATGACATGGAAGTGAAGATGGTATTATTCGAATTCCTACAAATGCTTCTTCATTTAGGTACATCGAAGAAAGATGGCCGATTTTTAGAGAGGAACCTCATAATGTTAGGCTTTCATTGAAATTTGATGGTGCCAATCCATTTAGTAAGCTCATGTTTATTTATTCAGTGTGGCCTATTTGTATTATAAACAATAACCTTCCTCCTTGAGTGTCAACAACAAGGGAGCACACAATGCTGGGAAAGATTGTTCCAGGTATTTGTTTACAATATTTGTTTGAACGTGGCACCATTTATTTTGTACTCTTATTTGTTATTAATTATTTATTTCTTATACATAAACAAGGCATTATTTATGCTTACTTCCAACCAATTAGGTATGTACAAAGTGAAAGATATGAATGTATATATTAAGACTCTAGTCCATGAGCTACTCAAGTTATGGGCTGGAATATGACATCTCTAGACCAATAGGGTAAAAGAAATTTCAATTCCATAGAATACTTACATGGACAATTCATGATGCCTTAGGGCTAACACATTTTTGTGGTATGTAATGTCACACTCTTGGACTTTAATAGTATATAATTTTATGAAAGTATTATTCATTTTTATAATACGAATTCCTTGTTATATAACTAATATTACCTGTCATGTTATTAATCCATATCTTGCAGTTCTTCAAATGAAGGGTAAATTTACATGTCCAGTTTGTGGTCCTAGGATGAAATCTTGTCGTTCAAGAATTTTAGGAGAGGTGTTTAATGAGTATAGGAACTTCCTCCCTAAGAACTGTAGGTGTCAAACTACCAAAAAATATATTTTAAATGGAAAAGAAAAGAATGAAATAAAACCACCAAGAATGACACCTGACCTATGGAAGTTGGCATATAATAAAAAGGATCAAGGAAAGCAGTTTGACTATGTATCACACAAAATGTTTTACAATTTTTTTTTGCATTGAATTATGTTCACCGTATCTAAAAATTATTATTGTATAATTAATTCATTTATGTTTCATAAAATGTGTCAAGGCATTGATGGGAAGCTTCCAAGAGGAATGAAAAAATACCATGTACAATTAAATAGTTTTCCCTACTATGAGCACCTATAAACAACTCATTTGTTTGACACAATGCAAATCAGGAAGAATGTAACCAAAATGTTGTGGAGAATACTAGATTGGGTGAAGTTATGGATTATTTAAATAGAAATGTCGGAGACTGAAATCGTCTTCCATGGTTATTTACAGAGAAAAAAAGAAATGTTGTAAAAGAGGTGATTCAGATAATTAAATTTCCAACAGGATTCTCTTCAAACATAAAAAATATATTAATGAAGAAAGGTGACTTTGGTGGGGTAAAAAATCATGACTGGGATACCTTCATCATGGTAATTATTCTAGTAGATTTCTATTTTGGTAATACTCCTTTTTAGTATTTTGATTTTGTTCTATTTAAAAGAAAATAATGATTCCCTTTTTTGTAATTACAATATGTTCTACCTCTATCTCTCCCTGGCAACTTTGAAAACAATTTAAAATGAGCTATATACTATCTTGGAAAATACACGAGGTAAGAAAAATGTTTGTTGCATAAGTTGTTGTCATGTACTATTTTAATTAAATTAATGCATATACTTTTTTTTTGAAACATACGATTTGTTTGTATAATCATCCATAGGTGGTTTTCATCTAAATAAATCCATAAAGAAGACATAAAATATTGGAGGAGAGAAATTCCTCAGCTAATGTGTGAAATGCATAAGTATCTACCTTCGATATTTTTTAATGCTCAACAACACTACCTCATACACCAAGTTGAGGATATGGAAAGGTGTGGACCTGTACACACAAGGTCAATGTGGATGGTGGAGAGGAACTTGAAGTCATTTAATTCTTTCATTAGACAAAGAGCATCTTTTGAGGGTTCTATGGTGGAGGGGCATATGGTATATCAATCCTTGTAGTATATTAGTCAATATCTTCCTAAATTAGCAGGAGGAATGAAGGTGCCTCGCATTTGGGATGTCAACTACATCAAAACATTTGAATGGGACATGTTGGTCGAGAAAGGTAGAATGAGGTAAGTGAAAGGTAATTATTAGATGGTAGTTGAGATCTATAATATTAATTTTTATCTATATCGTACTTAAGAATTGAATTTTATTCTTCCATGAATTATTAATCTTTATTATTGTTAGTAATTTTTATTATTTTTTCATACATTTGGTCGAGAGTGGGATGTACTACACTTATTCATTGAAAACAATATTGATTGGGTGAAGTCATGGATCGATCGATGGAATATACAATGTAATGGTAGGTTATCATGGGAAGAGGTGACTACATTTCTTAAAGAAGATCATCATAATCAAGATACCAATCTTACTCAGAGGGAAATCGATTTAACATATGGTTTAAAATATAAACAAACAATCATATATATAATTCACCCACATCACGTTTCAGTTATTTTCCATGATATTAATCTAGACCATGGTGTGTTTTTTTTTATAAATTTTTACTAAGTATAAATATGTTTATTCAATAACAATGCATTTTTATGTGTCGGGCATATTGTAGTTGAAACACTACAAGGCTATGTGGTTCAATGGCTAGAAGTTTCACATCAAAAAATTGGATGAAAGGAAGAAAACCTATGATAGTGGGATAACTACTATCTTCCAGGTCAATAATGTTTCCTCTAGAAGTGACAGGAATCCAACAATATCTGAAAATTGATACTATTGGTATTTGAATGATATAATTGAGTGTCACTTTAAATCCTTCAAGTTAGTTCTATTCGATGTCAAATGGTAGATGTTATGAAGGAATTAATGTGATCCCAAAACAAATATTATTGAGCATGCCAATGGATTTTCCATGGTTAACAAAAGGATTTTTGAGACTGGTACATAAACTTATGTTCTTCCAAGAAAATGTGAGCAGCTATTTTATTCATAGGTTCCAGGTAAAGTAGGTTGGTCGTACATTGTTAGATATTATCCAAGAGGAAGGCCTATAAATTATAATGTACTAGAAGAATATGATATTGAAGAAGAAGAATTTGTAGAGGAGCATGAGGTAGATGTAATGTCAGATGAAGAAGTCGAAGAAGTTCTTCCAAATGTAGATGAAAATTATGTTCTCGATGATAATATTGGCAATGATATTATGATAAAAAATGACACTAATGACAATGTTGATTTGTCCAATCCTTTCAACATCGATTTTGAACTCGATGATATAGATCTAGAATTGGATGAAGAATAAGATCAATGATATCATCATCATTGTCATCACCATAATCATTGTTGTTGTTGTCATTGTCAGTGCCATAATCAACAATGTTCATCGTTGTCATCGCCGTAGTTTTCATCATCATAGTCATCATCGTCATTTCCATCATCATTGTCTTTCATTGTCATAATCCTTGTCATCCCGATTGTTAGCGCCATCGTATCATTGTCATTTTCATAATCAACGTCATTTCCATCATCATCGTATTCCATTGTCATAATCATCATCATAGTCATAATGGTCATCATCATCGTCATTGTCATCGTCATTTTCATGATCTTCATCATCATCGACATTAACCCTACAACATTGACCGATGCCAATGGTCATGTCGACTACTCCTTCAAGTAAAAACCATAGTCATGATATTTTTATTAATGAAACATTTCACATATGAATAATAATATATTATAACCATGTACTTCTAACTCTTTATGTTTTTTTAGTAGATTCTCCTGTACTGTAGCAGTGTCCACTGGTAGGACGTACTACTAGAAGTAGTAGAATGTTGGATATGATGTATAGTCATGGAGAAAAATGAGAAGAGGGTTCAACAACTAAAGGGGGTGAAGACCAATGTATGTCTGATAATTTACTAAAGACTTTTATGAAAACTAAGAAACATAAATTAAACAAGTGATTGTAAATATTTTTAGCACAAAATTATTTGTATTATAAATTATTAGTTGTGTTGTTTTTGTTTAAAGTAATATGCGGTATTGAGTATGGGGAATTGGGAGTGATACGATGGGGGAGAGAGGCCAAATGAGCTTCCACCTTCACTTGGTTGATCTTGTTTAGTAGAGAATAAATTATTCTCGAAAACAAGAGGATCTCATTAAAGTATTCATATTATTCACTTAATGATATTGTTTTTAGAGATTATTCAATGTAAATAATTTATGTGGCATTGTTAGCATTATCGTGATCAATATTTCCATCATCATTGTCATCATTATCATTTTCATTCTCATTGTCATTTTCATCATCAATATCATCAGTGCCATCATAATTTTCTTCCATTCTCATTATCATCATCATGATTGTCATCATCATCATTATCGTCATCATCATCATTTTCATCGTGATCATCATCATTGTCATTGTCATCGTAAACATTTCCTTATTCATCATTGCCAATTCTATTGTCATCATCACTATCATCATCATCATAATGATCAATATTGTCATCGTCATTATCATCATCATCATTAATTCCATCTTCATTGTCACTATTACCATCATCATCATTGTCATTGCCATCATCAAGATCGTCAATTCCATCATAATTTTCTTCCTGAATTGTCACTATCATCATCGTGATCATTGTCATATTTGTCATCATCAACATGATCATTTTCATTGTCAGTGTCATCATCATCACTAATGTCATTGTCATCATCATTTGCATCGTCATCATTATGATCATCTTTGTCATCATCATCGTTGTATTCATCATTGTAATCATCATCATTGATGATGACATCACTAATCCCTGTAACCCATTTACATCATATTACTATGACTATTTATATCATGCCCAACTCGTTAACCTACAAAACCATATTAGTCTAACCACTTATATCTATAACACGTATCCCTAATGTTGATAATTCTTAATTCCATTAACCCCTTACACCTAATTAACCCCCAAAATTGTTAACACCTAACCATTTACCCATAAACCCTATAACTCCAACAACCTTAATACAAATTGTATTATATATAAAACTTTAATATAAATTGTATTATATATTAAAGTTTATTATAAAATTTAATATGTATTTGATATATAATGAAATTTATATTATATAATATAAATTGTATAATAGATTTGTTATATTATATGTCGTTTTAATAATACATATTTTATAAAACCCTCCAAAATTGAAAATGTGCATCAAATTGTAAAACTAGAGAAAAAAACAAACAAAACCCTCTCGATAGGAGCAAGACCCTGACATCAAATCATTTTAACCGGTTTGACCCAACCTCAACTGAAAGATCCAAAAAAAGAGATGAAAAGAGAGAGAGTGACAGAGAGTGATAGAAGACTGACAGTGAGACAAAGGGGAGACCGAGTAGGCCCTAGCTCGAGCGAAAGAGGAGACCCCATACCAAAAATGTCTCCCAAATCTGTAATTTGTTTCTAACCCTTTACAAAGGAATTATAGATAATGAATATGGATTATCCTAGAGGAGTTTTGAAGATCAAGGAAAATCCAAAATCTTTCTCATTTAAAACCTCCCCTAATTTATGTCTTACAAGATTGAAGGGGATATTGATGGAAGTAACATGTCATTATGTTGGGATTTTGTTGCACATTAATACTTGTGCTTATCCATTTTTTTCTCACATATATATTTTTTGAAACATGAATACTTCAAACTTCATGTTTTCCAATTTTCGCATCTGGTAGAAATCCCAAATATTTATGTAGAAAATATGCAATCAATCTGAAAATTGATCAAGGATGAAAATATCTGCATTATAAAATTATAAATAATGATTTTTTATAAATCATAATTCTTTTTTTTATATATCTTTTGTATTGGCCATTTTCCTTCTATATTTGGATCCTGGATTTTTAAAAATATGGTGTATCTGTATCCCTATCCCAGTAACTTAGATTTTTTCCAAATTATTTCATTTTGCATCCTGCTATTCAATTCTTGTGGTTGTTGTAACTTGTTTTATAAGAAACACTGGAGTGAGTATCATGCCACTATAAGAGGTGTGCTATATTATAAAACGTGTAGCCAAGCCATTCTAACCCATCAATCACATGTCTTTTGTAAGTTATATATAGTTGGATAAGTTAGAACACTACATTTTCAATGTGTAACAACCTCTTCTTCAATTTCAAGAAGTTTGCATTTGTTTCTTCGTAGTGAGGAAATGATGAAATATATTGTATATGAATTATGTACCTTTGTTGATAGGTTTTCACCTTTAGATTGACATTGTTTTTTAATGTACATTTATGTAGGTTTTAATATTTTGTAATTTTATGGAATCATATCAACTTCATTGTCAATAAAATTATGACATACATAGCAACATCGATTTCTAATTGTAGGTTCACATTTAACCATTGATGCATTATACAAGTTCAAATCTACCAAATTCCAATAGTGTTATGCCAATTATAGTGGAACCATAAAGGACATTGTCCATTCGGGCTAGATCAACATAGAAAGGGATGAATTCAAATTATCCTCCCAACTTTCCAAATCAAAGGCTTAGTGTATCCTTTGCTTGAACTCATATTTGACAACCTTGTGGTGCTTGTGCCTAATTGTTACAATATGCCTCTCATCTATGTGAATCAACTTCCAAAGGTATATTTAGTGTAAATTCCTAATTATACAGAATTGTGTGAATCCTAGATTTGTCCTAAATTATTTAATTGTTATGTATGTGTGATTTGCTAGATATTTTCTTAATGAAAATAATTTTATTAATTTTATGTGAATATTCACACTTATTTTTATAGTTTTATATATTTTTTATCTAGGTGGATATTGGTGGCCACCTACCTATACCAACTAGCTCCTCTTGAGAGTTTTTAGTTTAGCACGTTCTTTTGTACTTCTTTGTAATTGGGGGTTCTACACTTCTGGGGTTGTTTGAATCCCTACACATCTTTGAGGTGGATACAGATGGCCTCCCACCTATTCCAACTGTCTTATTTTGTATGTGTTCATGTCAACACATCTTTCTGTACTTCAAGGGCCATTTTGGGGGCCTCAACAATGTTTTTTTGTCTCGGCACAGTCAAACTGTAGAGGGGGTCAAAGTTTGACAGAATAATGCATAGTTATCAAAAATACATTTCCAATGGGCTATAACGCACCTAAAATAGAGGTTGTGTGCAAACGTTACAACTCCAGGAAGTTGAGGTACCAACTTACCCATATGGGCCCACATAAATTTTTGTGTTTCATCTCCTAGGATTAGGTTTTGGGATGTCTAGGGTTTTGGAATTCATGAGTAATGTTAAAAAGTCTTATGGAGACTCATTGTAATAATTCTACTCAGAAGGATATGCATAGAAGCCACAACTCTTCTCAAAGATAGCTTCCACCATTCGAGCAAGTGTTTCAGTTCTGCAGTTTTACAGTTTCATCCTATTTCATTCATTTAATAGAAAATATTTTTCACTGGATATATGTGTTATTATTCATATCATTGTGTTTATTGCATTCAGACTATTAATCAATTTGTTCCACTCCTAAATCTAGATTAGTGGTATCCGAGCGATCTTCTCTTCATTTATTTTTCTTCGTGCATGTCCCTGACAAGATCTGGGTAGAATAAGTTGGGACTCTAACCAATCGAGTCGTTGCAATATTGATCGCACCGAGCCTGAAAAAAACCCATGTGGGATGAAAAGAAAGATGATGGAGTAGGAGATCATTCTAAAATGTTTCTCAAGGAATCCATTACACGACAAAGGAACGAAGCAATTAACAAACTGAATACAATAAACACAGAGATATGAAGAACAACACATATATCCAATGAACAATATATTCTATTGAATGAATGAAATAGGCTAAAACTGTAAAAATGTAGAAATGAAACACTTGCTCGAATGGTGGTAGCTATCTATGAGAAGAGATGTGGTTTCTAAATGCATTTTTCTGAGCGAAATGATTACAATGAGGCTCCATAGACCTTTTTAACATTATTTATGAATGCCAAAACCCTAGACATCCAAAAACATAACCCTAGGTGATGAAATTCCAAAAGTTATGTGGGCCCCTATGGTTAAGTTGGTACCTCAACTTCCAGGGGCCTTAACATTTGCATACAACCTCTGTTTTAGATGTGTGATAACCCACTAGAAAGGTCTTTTCAATAATTATGCATTACGTCGTTAAACTTTGACTCCATCTATAGTTTGACTATGGTGAATAAAAAAAAAATGTTTATGGCCTCAAAACAACCCTGGAAATTAAAAAATATGTGTTGACATGAAAACATACAAAATTATCTAGTTGGAATAGGTGGGAGGCCACCAATATCCACCTGGAAGATGTGTAGGGCTTCAGACAACCCCAAAAGTTTAGAACCCCCAATTAAAAATAAGTAGAAAAGAACGTGATGAAATAAAAATTGTCAAGAGGATCCAGTTGGAATAGGTGGGTGGCAACCAATATCCACTTTGATCACTTTTCTCCTCATATTATCTAAAATTTGAGGTTCACATGATTTCTTTCTATTGGAAATATATAAGGTATACTCATTGGTTTGGAACTTGTAAGCAACCTCCCTTTAAGAGATATTTGAGTGGCCATTTATATTGTATCTTTAAATCCATACTTCTATTGTAGCTTTAAAAATGGTATCTTGTACCCCAGAGACATGACAAAATTTGACATGTGGTAGGGTGATTGTGGGAAGACACCAACCATCTAGCAGCAGGTACAACATGGATTTTCATATGAATTATTATTGACAATCCTTCAATTAACTTGTTTATTTTTTTATCTATATGTTGGGATACTGAGAGGGGGGGTGAATCACTATGAGAAATTTATTATCACTTTTAACCACAATATTTAATCATTAATTTCATCAGCAATATATCATCAATATGTCATAATTAGTATAAATAAACAAAGCATAATAGACATCCACATAAACATAGTACACCATAATTTTCGTGGAAACCCAAATGGGAGAAAACCACAGAATTATTTTCTTATATCTCAAAAGAACACATTCATTGGAAGAACCAACTTCCCAATTCTCCAGTTACAATTGGAAGGATGCTACAATCCACTATTTACAAGCTCCAGCCTAAAGGAAGCTACAATGCCCTGAATTCTTTGGCTCCAACCAGAAGGAGGCTACAACCCCTTAATTCTCATGCTCCAACCTAAAAGAAGATCCAAATCCCTCTATTCTCTGGCACCAACCAGAAGGAGGTTACAACCCCCTTTCCTTTCCCCATCCTGTCGCTATGAAATATAAGTGTAGACCAAATTATTACTACCACAATCATTGCCATTGTTAACCTATCACTATATCTAACCTGTCACATCAACTAGTAATGTGTCACTATCACATCAAACTGTAAATAATCATCAACCTACAACCTGTCATTGTCCATGTCATAGATATATTAACTGGATATGCTGATATGGACCATATCAACATCAATTATTGAACCATGTACAACAATGTACCTCAAACATGCATCATACCATATACCATAAGATGTGCCTTAGATATATGCCACTATCACAAATATGTGCCTCTAACAATGAACCATAATAATCATATACAATATACCAATGATATGTCTCAAGCATGTAACATTGACACCAAAATATGGACCTAAACCTTATGAAACCATAAACCAAAAGGGCCTCCAAAAAATGCTTCAAGCATGTGCCATATCATCCATGATAAACACTCATAAAGAACATACCTTTGATCTTGTAGAGACTTTGTTGTATCAAAAAACAGATAAGTAAACTATCCCGGGAATCAAAAATCTAGTACAAGCATATCTTTTGATCCTCTCATAATATTTTCACAGATATGGGATTTCCTTCACTACTACCCAAAGATATCTATGCTTTTCTCCACTGCATCCTGAGCACATCTGAGCCCTTCTGACCTGCAACCCTCGGATACCTTTTAAACTAGGGTTACTCACATTTGTTGTAACTCGAAGACTTTCACATTCAACCTTCATTCTTAACTTCATACTTTCTACCTCAAAATCATCCTCAAATTTGCCAATAGACCAAAAATTCTTCACGAGATAGATAATCATTAGAGATTTGTGTGAATTGTTCTTGTGAAAGAATCCTTAAGGTGTATTTATAATTTTTCTAAATAACCTCTTTCCTTTAGGGATTTCTTGTTATAACCATTTAACCCATTCATTAATTGACTTGTAACTAGCTAGGGGCTTCATAACCCATATTTGGGGCTTCTAAATTCATGACCTCATAACTCCTCAACCATGAGGAACCACGTGGCATTGCACCTATCACCGAAAATAACACAAAAAATACTATCCATCTATGAATTTGTTACCTGCATTTACATTGTCCTTCATGTCTGTATTCCTCAAACAACATTTGGATTCTTGACCACACCTCTAGGGATTCTTGTAGATTTATTTAAATCTTCTTCTCATGAAGTCCATGCTTAGAGCTACGCCATAAGGGGATCACTTTGAAGACTTCTCCAAATAAACACATCACTCATTTTGACATCAATGATAACCACTATTTTTTTACATCAATGACAACAAAACGCCCGACAATATCCCCCTTTCGCATTGATGGTAACATTGATGGCATGGAAAATCTCATGCTCCTGCTCATGGTCCCCTTGTGACCATCACTCCCCCTATGACCAATGATTTTTTCTTTCTCTCTATTTCCATGCCTTTGATTTCTCTCTCCCCTTTTGACATCAATGAAAAAGGGTAATTCTCCTTTGCAATGCTCCCCCTTCCAACATGCCTATGTTTTCTCTTCATGGTGCTTCCTCATGTAAATATTTGATGTATATGAAAAACATTCAAAAATTTATTTACCTGGATTCTGTATGTCTTTTGTTGATCCCCCTATATTATTATACATGATTATATGTGAATCATTGTGCGGTTAAAACTACTCCAATTTTATGTCGAATATATTCAAAGGTCTCCCTCGGAAGAGTTTTGGTGAAGATATCTACAATCTACTTGTTTGTTCCAATGTACTATAGATTGATGTTCTTCTTTGTAACTTGTTCCAGTAAAAAGTGAAACTTTATTGGAATGTTCTTTGTCTTGGAATGTATTACTGGATTTTTAGAGATATTGATCGCATTGGTGCTATCATTGAGTATTGGAATAGGCTCATCATATTCCACATGTATATCCTCCAAGGTCTACTTCATCTAGAGAAATTGAGTGAAACATGTTGTTGATACAATATATTATTCTTTTGTTGTGGACAAATATACTGATGATTGTTTCTTTCTTAGCCATGATACCATAAACTCACCCAAGTAAAACATTTCTCCACTTGTACTTATTCTATCATCAATTCTACCTACCCAATCTGCATCTATGTAGGTAACCAAAGATAGTTCTTTCCCTTTTTTATACCAAAATCCAAAATCTTCTATTGATTTGAGATATCTAAATATTCTCTTTCCTTCCATAACATGTGTTTCTTTCGGTGTTTCTTGAAATATCACCACCTATACAACTACTTGCATCATAGTTGATCTTGATGTTGTCACACAGAGTAAGATGCCAATCATTGATATGTAGATTCTTTTATCTACATCCTTAGATTCATCATCCTTTCCCAACTTACAGTCAGTATGCATAGGAGTACTTAAGGGTTTGTAGTCTACCATTCCAAACTTATTTAATATTTCTCTAATTTACGAAGTCCAGGAGATGAAAATACCTTTATCATGTTGACATATTTGTGATTCCAAAAATAAATTCAACTTACAATAAAATAAATTTCAAACTCATTTTCCTTGTATTTTGCAAACTTCCGACTCATCGTGTCATCATCGCTCCCAAAGATAATGTCATCTACATAAAATTCAATTATCAGTATATTTCCTCTATCCACATTTATGTAGAGATTGATTTCTACATTTCCCTTATTGAATCCTTGTTGCTATAGTTACATGTCCAATCTTGAAAATCATGCTATGGGTACCTACTTGAGTCCATACAATGTTTTATTTCGCATGCAAACACAATATTCCTTTTATGATAGTAGAAACCGTTCAGGATATTTGATGTTTAATTATTCTTCCATTTCTCCATTAAGAAAGGATGACTTAATATCCATCTGATAAACCTTTATTATTTTGGAACATTAATACATTAAGATCAATCTGATTGCTTCCATCTTGGAAATTGGGGAAAAGGATTCTTCAAAGTATATACCTTCAATATGAGTGTATCCTTTGCACACTAACC
>JASDQU011375972.1:0-13363 GCA_032191745.1 Picea mariana
GAAATCACAGTTGAAACTACTTACAGTAGTAGAAAATATGAAGAGATCACGGGAGCAACGCGAAGTTCAATAGCGGGTCATTGCCATCTAGAGCAGAGTGATGGAGGTGACACAGTGACTCCAGTCGGTGCAGGATGAATCCTGCACCCTCTTTGAAGAGATCGAGGGGCAAGGATCGTAGTTGGAACACATGGTTGCAATAGTGGAACAGCACATCGAAGGGCCTGTGAACGAGCAAGTCATTCAGCAGTTCGTCGAGAAAGAGACTCTGGTGAGGAAATAAGTCCAAGTAGCTCAAGATAAGATTGAGGCCTTCAAAGAAGAGTTTCCTAGATCAGAGTGACTCGGGATGAGTCAAAGGTGATTCTTGGGGGTTTGTTGGCCCTTGACCAAGTTTTGGGAGAACCTTTCTCGTGTTTGACCAGTTTTGGGACTTTGATAGGCTAGTCAAAGACAGAGCACCCAGGCGAAGCAAAGATCGTGGTATCTTTCCATTTTTGTAGGCTTTTTGGATTTTAGGGTTTATGTAATGGGTATGGGATGTTGGCCCATGAGTCTTACCCATGTTTAAACCCTTTTTGTAATGTATAAATAAGTATCTAGGTGATGTAAGAAGTATCCCTAGTAGGTCGATGTCTTAGTGCTAATGATAGTTGTGTGCAAGAAGATGTATTAAGGCTTGCAGAGCTAAGTGAAAGTGTTTTGTAAGTGCTTGGTGCAGAAAAACTGTGTAAGGCTTCATGCTTTGACCTAACTCAGGGAAGGAGGATCTGGTGAGGTGCACGCAGATATCTTGTCTTGTGTGGGGTTGACTTTGTGGCTTGGTGCATGTAAGAAGATTGGAAGAGACTAATAAGAATAGAAGAATATTGGTGGACATAGCCCCACACTAGGGTGAACCACATATATCCTGTGCCGATATGCTTTGTGTTATGTTGTTCATGTTGTTTGTGCATTTACTTTCTTAGTGTAATGATCTTGATGCATGATAGGTAGATCCATTGATGCTTAGTGCTAGTACATGAATGAATGCTATATCTTCTTTGATGCTATGTGATAAATGATTATATGTGCTTAGATCTTGATTAATACTACATTGTCATGTAATAAGGCTTTAACCTGCAATGTGACTAAGGGTTAAAGACTAATGAATGTTAATTTCTAGGTGATCTGTTAAGTATTGTGATCACAGATCTGTGTCCCAGCTAGGTTGTAGACACTTGAGTCCTGCAAACCCCCCTGCCTCTACCTCGGGTGTGACTTCATCTACTACATAGGTGTTGCCTAAAGGGTCAATAGTTAGGGTTTTGTTGGTACGTTGTTGAAGCGTTGAGCCGTGGGTCTACCCTTATGCCAACAAGGTCACATGGGAAATGGAGGATTCCATGAGACAAGCATATCCATTTTTATTTACTTATGTACATACAGAGCATATCAATAGACAAAACATCAGGGACGATGTTGTTCTTTTAAGGGGAAGGGGATTGTAATACCCATGTTACCCCTGTTTGTAAATACAACTATAAGTGACCAAGAGACCATCGAATACTAAATGTCTATGTGTAAATGTTTGATTTGATGAGCCTTTGTGTAAAAGGGTCAATGTATGAATTTTATGTTATTAATAGAAATTTGATATGTGTTTCACAACTGCTAAAAGGGGGAAAGTTTTCGAAGATAGACTATGCATGTTGTGAGAGAGGGGGTGAAAGGAGACCAAGAATGGTTGAGATGAACCTCACCAGACCAGTACCTACTGGGTGTAATTTCTCAACAATCCTCTGACCTAGAAATGAACTACCAGTCAGGATGGTAGTTGGAAGGTTATCCTCAAGAGTTAATGAGGAGATGGGGGCAGGGTACCCATCTGTAAATCTTTCAGGCCTGACCATGAACTGATATTTGGACCCACGCAACCTTGCCAAGGGAGGAAATAAAGGAGGTAATTTGGGGACAGAGACAGATCTGCAAGATAACAGAGTAGATAAAAACACTCTCCTAAAAAGAGAAGTGAGCATACTTCGACTCTGGAGTTGAGATGAAAAGCTGAGCAATAAGCTCATCTTTGAATGAAAGAATTCATGGGAAGGGTTGGATACAAGTTGATAAATGAGGATGATGAGTGACTGATGAAGTACTCGTGCAAACCTCCTTGCTTGGAGTAGAGAAAAATGAGTTGCCAATTTCCTATGGGAGGAAGAGAGTAAACTTCATCCCTGACTGTCGTGGAGAAAAGAGAAAGAATCTCTCCAGAGCAGCATGGTCTAGCTCGGGGGTGGCCACTGGTAAATTCAATAGGAGTGGTTGTGCCCATTGTTGGGAGGAAACAAAAAACCCTTTCAGTAGTCACTTCACATTCTCCATTTCTAATAAGTATTATCATACTCTGTGTGTGTGTCTGTGTGTGTGTGTGTGTGTGTGTGTGTGTGTGTGTGTGCGTGTGTGTGTGTGTATTGGACGTGATGATGGAATGTCTGTGTTTGTGGTTGAGTCTTTCAATATTTGAATGGTTACTAGAAATTCTCAATTGATTTTGTAAACTATTATGTTTATATGGTCTTTGATTTATCTCAGTTTAGCTGCTAGAGAATCATGGGATGCGAATCCACAAGGGAGTCGGGGTAGGAATAATTAAAATGTCTAATTCCTGTCGATCCTTTGAGTTTTCCTTAGCGGTAATGTCAATTTAAATCTTGTGGGAGAAGGGTGTGTCCTTAATACTATCCACCCATTGGATTGAGGGCTCAGGCCCTTGTCCTTAATCCATTTGTTGCTAAAATGATTAGCACTTAGCCCACAAGATTTCCCAAAGAACCCATGTGACTAGGGTCTAGGAACCCTGTGCTAGTTCAAAAGGAGCTAGCTCTTTCAGCTTCAAGATTTCAAAACTTATGATTCCACAATCCTTGAAAATAGTCGAAGGCAAAATTCATAAATTGAGGAGGGTCATCAATTTGGGGGTCCAGTGGAGATCCATGTCAGTCGCTAGATCAGACTTAGAAAGGGTAGTGTTCAACGCTTCGGTGAGTTTCCACTTCAGAAAAATAGGATTCTTATAGCACTGAAACTCCCAAAGGGTGGAGTCGCGAAGTAATATGGACCAATGAAAGTCGAGGGACCCATGTCCATAGATCAACAATTATCTGGAAGTCTGGGTATTCAACAGGATAGGGATGCACGCGCTTCCCCAAATATTTTCAAGCTAGAGTAAATTCTGGTTGTGGATGCTAGGTACACGTGATGACAGATTCAACATGTTCCAGAGGGAAATCTAGAAGATACATGTCAAACTCCCGAATGTCAAAATTCTGAAGTGAGAAGGATTGTCGATTCTTGGATCCTTCAGGATCCCTTTCAGCCGTCGATATAAAAATCCCACCCTTGATTACCCAACTAACCGAGAAGGCATTATTGAATGACACATGGCCTCTACTTGTCCCCTGTCTAAAGTTTCCCATCGAAATAGAGTCACTAGATGAGAGGGCACGTGTCAAGCGATTGATGTATCCCCCCTACCTTAGTAGGGTCTACCGACCTCCCAGTCACTGGATCGTTCTTTCTCCTTGAGATGAAACAACTCTTTGGTCTTTACTCAAACCCTCACTAAACAAATCCACAAGTCCAAATGTGAAACTCAGTCCATGTGTACAAGCATCAGACGTGAGCTTCACCTCCACACGACCATGGGTCATGACCGCACGCCTATGCAAAAGGTGTGTCGTGATTTCGCATGTCAGGACATTACGAGTGAGCCAACCTTGACTCCCTGACTCCCAAAACTCCAAAAAGAGATTAACGGGTATTGTCACCTTTCCTTATCTCCGCCCGTGTGACCGTTCGCCTATGACCAAGGGCTCATCCTTTGAGCGCATCAGGATTTCGTGTATCGGGGATTTATGGTACAACTTATCTCCCTTCGCCCGATACTCGAAATTTCGATATCCCCTCACCACATATCAATGGTCCCAATTCTCCTATGATATGATGGTCGAAATCTCATTGGTGCTTCTCCCTCCGAGAGTTTCCACCGTTCGTTCAAATGCTCCCAAAGATGAAATCTTCGATGTATGTGGATCTCCACCACCCATCACCCCAGATACAATGGCTGGGATGATTTCGCAAGTTTGTGTTTCGCGAATTATCACAAATCTTCCCTTTGAATTTTTCTCTCTGTGAGTCAGCGAAATGTTGGTCACTTGCCACCTGTCCTCCTAATGATTGATGGTCCCGATGATTTCAGAACTGGCCTAGTGCACTTTCCTTGGGATCCAACGACTATTGACCCAAACACTCAGATTCAAAGGCTATGAATCTGATGCCCTCCCACGAGTTCTCCTTCTGCATATCCTTGATCTGATGACTCAGATCCTTTTCTTTATGAATCGAAAGTTCACGTTTCGCGACTTTGGAAAACAAACTCCTTCATTCTCCAGACTCCTGATATCCGATATTCTAAAACCTCCTTTTCCAATGAAATAAACTAACAACTCAATCTTCCTTTATATCAATGGCTCACTATCTCTCCTAAGCTTCTGCCTTCTTCTAGACTTAGAAGATTTATCCAAGCTCAAAGTTTTCAACCTTTTATTCTTCTGCGAGTCCAACTCCTGGATCTCATCAACACTTATGAAAGTGCTATCTCTTCTAAAATTATTTCCTTAAAAGGATTTCGACCTCCCACACACACTTTGCATTCTCTGGATTTCAAATAACTTAGTTCGAAGGATTTTCTTAGAAAGAAAATGCCTCTCACCCACCTAGTGTTCTTTTTCACTGGTTCTTCAAAGCTTGTTGGCTTCTTGACGCTGTGCACACCTTGCACCTGGTCTAAGCTTCTCTGATTCTCTCTAAACTTCTCTGATTCAACCTGAGAGTCAGTCAAATCACTCCTTTCGTTCGATATGCACACCTTGCATACAAGTATTAGAAAAGAAACAATTGAAACTCATCCAGTTTCGTCACGAACTCACTCAGTCAAACTCTCAAACAATCATACATGAACGAACTGAAATAAATCATACACACATAATATAACATTCATTCAATCACAGATGAAATGAACAGAGTCCAAGGATTTGTGACAATTTTGTCTATTCTATTCATTCATGAAAAACAAAATACATAATGTTTTTGCTACTCTACTCTGCTCTACTACTCATTCTATTATGGCATGTCTATTTTTATCTATCTCGGTCTCTCTCTGTTAGATCTATTACAATGAAACAATGAACTATCTAAGGACCGACTCCATGATCTCTCCCGTCCTGTCTAAAATCTATCCTATCAAATTCAAAGTTGTTACCTACTCTGTCCTATTATAATAACTACTAGTTATTGCCAGATAGAGTCGACACTCCATATCTGCAATTTCTTACAGTCCTTCAAGACTTTACAGATAAGTTACCATTTAAAATGTTTTACACGAAAATATCCCAAAAACCGATCAAATTATGAGTTAAATGCTTGATTTGAAACTCTGTCATTGTTGATATGTCATTCCTCTGCCTCCAAGCATGCATTGTTGACATTGAAGGCGATGCTCCTACATCATACTCCTCTGGTTAGAAATTTCCATAGGCTCATGTCCATGAGCTCCTACACCATCTTTCCATGCTTCAAAATATCAGGTTTTGTGAGCCAACTTGCATCTTCCATTGGATGATGTTTCCACTTCACTAAGTATTCAAGATATGTCTTTCTCCTGGTTTTCCTTCCATCCCTCGGTTCAATAATTTTCTCCATCTGAATTTTTTATTCTATGGGCAATTGTTCTTCCCACTAAATTTATTTCTGATCATCTGATTCTCCTGCTTCATCTCTCCTGTAAGGATACAGGTCTACAACATTGAATATCGATGATATCCCAACACTTTCTGGCAACTCAATCTCATAAGCATTGGTTGCGAATTTTCTGAGAATCTTGCACAGTCCTATCTTCTTCATATTCAATTTTTGTACGTTCCCCTTGGCAATATATCTTTTCTCAAATGAGCTAAAAATTCATCTCCAGCTTCAAATTGGACTTCTCTCCTCTTTTGATCAACTCTTCTCTTGTATTTTTTACTGTTGTCTTGTAGCTTCTATCTCACTCTGTCATGGAGTCTTTGCATCTCCATTACAAAATCCTCTTCTACAACACTTCTAAACTCATCTTGATTCAAATATCTCAACTCTGTAATCCCTCTTGGTTGTATACCATACACAATTTCAAATGGACTTTTTCCTGTGCTCCTGTTCACTGAATTGTTGAATGCAAATTATGCTTGTGCCAGAATCTAATCCCATTGTCGACCTTGCTCAGTGACTAAACTTCTCAATAAGTTTTCCAGACTCCTATTTACTACTTCAATCTGTCCATCTGTCTGAGGGTAATATGTTGAACTAAAGGATAAGTTCATCCCCAGCCTCTTCCATAGAGTCCTCCAAAAGTTCCCTACAAATTTGGTGTCTTTGACTGAAACTATACTCCTTGACAATCCATGTAGTGTTACTACTTCTCTGGAAAAAAAATGGCGATGTATGTGCCATTGCTTGTCTTCTGGCATGGTATGAAATGTGCCATTTTTTAGAATCTGTCTACCACAACAAATATGGAATCGCTCCCTTTTTGAGTTCTAGGAAATCCTAAAACAAAATCCATACTGATTGCATCCCATGGCCTCTCTAGAATTGATAAGGGCTGATACAAACCAATGTTTTGTTGTCTTCCCTTTGCATACTGACAAATTCTGCATTTGTTCACGAACTTTTTCACTTCTTCTCTCATGATCGACCAATAGTACGAATTACTCAGCTGTGCAAAAGTCTTATCGTGGTCAAAATGTTCAGCTAAACTTCCACTATGTTTCTCTTTTAGTAGGTTGTCTCTCATTGAACATTTCATAATGCATAATTGGCTTCCCTTGAAAATTAATCCATCCTGGATCAAATATTCAGTCCATGGGCTTTTGTCTCCCAATAAAGGATTCTTGGATGCCTCATAAGCTTCTTTAAAATCTGCATCTTCTTTATACATCTCCTTGAGGTGTTCGAACCCCAAGGTCTCCACTTGGAATTCCTGTACAATCAAACTCCTCCTGCTCAAAGCATCTATGAATTTTTTTAGCAGTTCCAACAATGTGTTTAATAACAAAAGTAAAGTTCTGCATAAATTCTACCCATTTTGCATGTTTCTGATTCAACTTTTCTTGCCTAGTAGTAAATTGCAAATCTTGATTATCATTGTACAAGACAAATTCTTTAGGAATTAGATAGTGCCTCCATTTTTTCAAACCTTCAATCACTACATAAAATTCTTTGTCATATGTGGAATACTTTTTCTTGGCATCATCCAGCTTCTCACTGAAATAAGCAACTGGCCTATTGTCCTGACTGAAGACTGCTCCAATAGCTAATCCACTTGCGTCACATCTCACCTAAAATGTTTTTCCAAAATCTAGCAATACCATAATTGGTTGCTCTGTGATCTTCTCTTTCCACACTCTGAAACCTTTTTCAGATTCCTCTGTCCAATTAAAGCACCTGTGTTTCCTCTTCACAGTGTCCAGCATGGGTGCACATATGCCACTGAAATTTCTGATAAATTTTCTATAAAATCTTGCTAACCCATGAAAACGTCTTACCTCAAATATGTTGCCTAGTGACGGCCATTCTCCGATCCCTCTTATATTTTTCGGATCCATCTTCAATTCATTTGAAGAGATTATGAAACCCAAATATATGAGCTCCTTCTTCATAAAAAAAAATTCTTCAGATTTATCAACAATTTTTCCTGCTGCAACCTTTCCATCACTGATGTCAAATGTCTTAAGTGTTCTTCCTTTGTCTTACTGAAGATTAGTATGTCATCCACATATACTATGGAAAACTTGCCTATGAAGTCTTTCAACACTTCATTCATCAACCTCATAAATGTGCTTAGTTCATTTGTCAACCCAAACGACATGACCAACTATTCAAACAATCCTTCATTTGTCTTGAATGTTGTTTTCCATTCATCTCCCTCTCTCATCCTTATTTTATGATATCCACTCTTCAAGTATATCTTGGAAAAATAGATTGCCCCACTCAAACAGTCCATCAAATCATCCATCCTCGGTAAAGGGAATCTGTATCTAATGGTTATCTTTTTGATGGCTCAGGAATCTATACACATTCTCCATCCTCCATATTTCTTTGGACTTAATACAATCAGTACTGCACATGGGCTTAGGTTTTCCCTGACTAACCCTTTATCCAACAATTCCTGGACTTGATTTTTGAATTCCTCATTCTCTCTAGGTGTCAACCTATAAGCTGCTTTGTTTGGTAAACTAGCTCATGGAATAAGGTCAATATGATGGCTTATACTCCTGATGGGTGGCAATGAGTGTGGTAACTCATCCATGACTATATTAGCAAAGTTTTCTAATAGTTCCTATATTTCTACAGGAAATTCTTCTACATAAGTATTTTTAAGGATAACTCTAGGCTTCCTCACTACAACAAACTACATTTCCCTCTCCTTCTTGACTTCATTCAAGAGCTCCTTCCCACTCATCAGAACTATGCTTGAACTAGCTTCTGTCTATTGCTCTTTGTCTTTTATGGGCAACAACATGTGTGTCCTACCATTCTTTTCTAGTGTATAGGTATTATTTCTTCCATCATGAATAACTTTTTGGTCATACTACCACGTCCTCCCCAACAAAATATGGTAGACATCCATAGGAATTACATCACACAATATTTCATCTTTGTAACCTCCTAGTTTAAATTCAACTTGGCATTGTTGACTTACCATGACTTGATGTCCTTTTTGCAACCAAGATACCTCGTATGGTTTTGGATGTGCAGTGGTCTTCAGCTTCATCTTTTCAACCATCTCTATGGATACTAGATTGTCTGTGCTCCCACTGTCTATGATCACCTTGCAAACTTTGTCTTTCGACTTGCAAGCAGTTCTGAACACGCTTGTTCATTGAACTAGTTCTTCTAGTTCCTTCTCTAGTTTAAGAAGAACTTTCCTCATCATGACTTTCTTTCCTCCCTCTGTTGCTTATGCTTCCACATGCTTCTGTGCTTCAGCAATGTGTTCTTCTCCACCTTCTCCTTTTCTGTCGAGACATTCCCAAGATTTATGTCCTTCTTTTCAACATGTATAACATTTAACTACGCCTCCTCTGGATCATTCTCTTCCTCTACCTCTAGAAAAAGAACTTCTTCCTCCATATTGTCCTTCTTTAGAACTTTCACCTTTCTCATGGTGACTATGTTGTTTGTCAGTTTCAGGCTTCAACATCTGGAATTTCTCTTTGTTGGTTCCCTTGCCTCTGCTTGAATTTCCTCCTCTGCTTCATTGGCTTTGCTTCCTGGCCAATTTTTCTTCATCTTTCAAGGTTGCTTCATAAGCATCCTCGATTGTTATAACTGACATCATGATGATCTCCTCTTGTATTTCATATCTCAGCCCATTAATATATTTGGATGTCTTCTCCTCTTCATTTTCTTTCTATCCAGCCCTGATGTCCAGTTAGAAAAATTCTTCAGTGTACTCCTTCACTGATAAACCCCTTTGTTTTAGGTTCTGCAATCTTCTGTAAAGATTGATTTGATAATCCTTCGAGATAAATTTGGCCTTCACATTAGCTACCATCCAAACCCATTTTTTAATTTTCTTCTTACCATTGCTTTTGCATTCGTCTTGTAGTTTATCCCAACTTAACACAGCATGACCTTTCAGTCTTGTCACTACATGCTTCACCATCTTGTATTCTTCGATATCATTGTAATCTAAGTATTTTTCCATAGCACGTACCCAATCTAACAATTCTTCGACTTCTAAATTGCCTTCATACATATGTACCTCTATTCTTGCTCTGGCTCGTATCTTTGAAACAACTTTTATTAAGAGATCTTGTGCAGCATCTTCGACATCATTTACTTCAACCTTTGCTTCTCCTCCCTCAACTTCACTGCTATATCTAGTGTCTGGTGCTCTCCTCTGTGTTGTTTCCATGGCGTCCAATCTTTCTCAGAGTCCCCTCATTTCTTTTTACATTTCTCGATTCACTCTACGCCTTGTGGGTGGCATGCTTTCACTACGTCACCTACAAACAGAAATCAAATTCCTTTGATACCACAACCGATACCAACTTTCCTCCTCTCTCCTTTTGTATGTTGTCTACAAACAAACTAAAATTCGGCTCTGATACCACATGATGCAGCCCCCCTACCTCAGTAGGGTCTTCCGACCTCCCAGTCACTAGATCATTCTTTCTCCTTGAGCTGAAACAACTCTTTGGTCCCTGCTAGAACCCTTACTAAACAAATCCATAGGTCCAAATGCAAAAATCAATCCAAGCGTACAAGCATCAGACATCATCTTCACCTCCACATGACCACGGGTCGTGATCGCATGCCTATGCAAATGGCGCATCGCAATTTCCCATGTCGAGACTTTACGAGTGAGCCAACCTTGACTCCCCGACTCCCGAAACTCCGAAAAGATCTTAACGAGTATTAGCTCCTTTCCTTATCTCTTCCTGTGTCACCATTTGCCACGACCTAGGGCTTGTCCTTTGAGCGCGTTAGGATTTCACGTATCGGGGATTTACAATACAACTTATCTCCCTTTGTCCAATACTTGAAATGTCGATATCTCGTCACCACAGATCAGTGGTCCCGATTCTCCTACGATCTGTCGATTTGAATCGCATCGACGCTTCTCCCTCCGAGAGTTTCCACCATTCGTTTAGATTCTCCCAATGTTCAAATCTTCAATGTATGTGGATCTTCGCCACCTGTCACCTCAGATCCAATGGCTGGGATGATTTTGTGAGTTTGCATTTCACGTATTCTCACAAATCTTCCCTTAGAATTTTCCTCTCTGCGAATCAGCGAAATGTTGATCACTTTCCACCTATCCTCCTAATGATGGACGGTCCTGATGATTTCAAAACTGATCTAGTGCACTTTCCTTGGGATCCAATGACTATTGACCCAGACACTTAGATCTGATGGTTACAAATCTGATGTCCTCGTGCGAGTGCTTCTTCTGCCTATCCTTGATCTGATGGATCAGATCCTTTTCTTCTTGAATCGAAAGTTCACGCTTCACGACTTTGGAAAACAAACTCCTCCATTCTCCAGACTCCCTATATCTGATATTCCAAAACCTCCTTTTCCAATTAAAGAAACTAACAGCTTGATCTTCCTTTAGATCGCGACTCACTATCTCTCCTGAGCTTCCACCTTCTTCGAGACTTAGAATATTTCTCCGAGCTCAAAGGTTTCAACATTTTCTTCTCCTGCGAGTCCAACTCTTGGATCTCGTCAACACTTATGAAAGTGCTATCTCTTCTAAGCTTCTTTCCTTAAAAGTATTTCGACCTCCCACGCACACTTTAGGTTCTCGGGATTTTGAATAACTCAGTTCGAAGGATTTTCTTGGAAAGAAAATGCCTCTCGTCGACCTGGTGTTCTTCTGCACTGGTTCTTCGAAGCTTGTTGGCTTCTTGACGTTGTGCATACCTTGCACCTCATCTGAGTTTCTCTGATTCTCTCGGAACTTCTCTGAGTCAATCCGAAACTCAGTCGATGCACTCCTTCTGTTCAAGATGCACACCTTGCATACAAGTATCGGAAGAGAAACAATTGAAACTCATCCAGTTTTGTCATGAATTCATACAGCCAATCTCTCAAACAATCATACATGAACGAACTGAAATAAATCATACACACAGAATATAACATTCATTCAATCACACATGAAATGAACACAATCCAAGGATTTGTGACAATTTTGTCTTTTCTATTCATTCATGAAAAAAAAATGCGTAGTGTTTCTGCTACCCTACTCTGCTCTACTGCTCATTCTATTATGGTCTATCTGTTCTAATCTATCTATGTCTCTCTCTGTCTGATCTATTACAATGCAACAATGAACTATCTAAAGATCGACTCCATGAGCTCTCCCGTCCTGTCTAAAATATATCCTATCAAATTCAAAGTTTTTACCTACTCTGTCCTATTACAATAACTACTAGTTATTGCCACATAGAATCGACACTCCATAAATGTAATTTTTTATAGTCCTTCAAGACTTTATAGACAAGTTACCATTTAAAATGTTTTACACAAAAATACCCCAACACCCGATTAAATTATCAGTTAAATGCTTGATTTGAAACTCTTCCATTGGTGAGATGTCATTAGTCTGCCTCCACGTGTGCGTTGTTGACTTTGAAGATTATGCTCTTGCATCAGCGATCCTATAGTCTGGAGACATAGTACTCTGGAGGAACTTGGCCAAGAGTTTACAGAGTGTGAAAACCTTTGAAGTAGCGAATGCCGAAATGAATCTCGGTTGTTGGTAGGATGAGGACACTTGGCATCGGATTAGAGAGTCTAGAGACTTAGCTCTTCATGGAACTCATGACGTGAGGAGTTGGCAAGCTCTGAAGTCCTGAGCCGCAAAGTAATCGGAACCGTGGATCTATGGATCCAGGTGAACAAATATCAACCACGATATTTGAAAGAAGTGAGGAGAGTGTATGACAAGGGTTCACGTGGTTCACTGATGTCATCCCGGATGACGTGGACCCACAAATAAGGTTCCACGTGTCACCCAAATATGGTTGATTCACCGCCTCCTTATGACTGTTAGAGAATGACACGTGTCACCCCAATGAGGACATGTGTCACCCCCCTGACTTTCTCCGCATGTCAGCTTCTAGTTCGTGTTCGCCTAGCCAACGTCGTTGGTGACGTGTCTGGGACTTCGGCAGTCTGAACTTTGGGAGTCCGAAATTTTGGGATATAGAGTATAGAACCGTGTAAAGAACTGAACATTGGGGCCATGTGGAGAATTCTCGACCCCCTTCATAACTTTTCCATTTCTTTGCTCCAGAGATATCTCATGGTAGAGAGGGAAGTATCTCTGAAGCCCAAAGACCCGAAGTCCCTTTTCAACCGTAGGATCCCGACGGATGATGAGGACTATTGATCCCCTTCATTGTTCGTCGATCCGCGAATCCGGCGTTCAGGAGGAACGTCGTGCAATATCGTTGGAACTCCCAAAGTCTAGGACTTCTGAAGTCCCGAGACCTTCTCTAAGCAGACCTTTTAGCCCCTGGTTTTCAGCTCAAGGTCACGAGGAAGACTTTGCTAGCTAGTTTAGGCACGCAGTGTGAAACGTAAACTTCAGATGTGCAAAAGTCGAGGGTTGTGCTTGGTAAAGGACCAGAAATTAATCGAAAGAAAGTGAAATTTGAGGCCCCATCGATTAAAAAGGTCCAGCTTAGGGGATGCGTGTGTGATAGATTATTTTTGTATAATTTGGATGCTCTAGCGGTTTTTCAACATACTGAATCTATTTCCACAT
>JASDQU011375972.1:13409-24364 GCA_032191745.1 Picea mariana
AAAAAAAAAAAAAAAAAAAAACCATTTCATAGAACACTTAAACAACGCCAATTTGAAAACATACTCGACCATTCCAATATATGGAAAAGAGAGATACAAACCATGGGATACATACAAACCTAAATTGTCCTTATAATTTTATTTTATGTAATTAAACATTGAAGCGGCTTATGTTAATGTTATAAAAGCTAATGTTAATTTTATAAAAGATGATAGTGGCTAACTATAACACCTTTCTGTACCACTATCTGAAAGATAATGCTCCTTCATCCGTTGTACCCGCTATACGGAGTTGATGTTGGTCCTTCATCTACTGCACTATCTGAAAGATAATGCTCCTTCATCCGTTGTACCCGCTATACGGAGTTGATGTTGGTCCTTCATCTACTGCAGGCTCCTCCTTGCATGAGGACACCACCTCGTTCTCCCTTTAGGTATTTTTTCTTAGTTCTTCCATCAAGTTGTTTTGTTCAGTTCTTCCTTCAAGTCATACAATGCGACTGAATTGTGTTTAGCCTTAAATGGTCGAGTCCACAATGCGACTGAATTGGGTTTGGCCTTAAATGGTCGAGTCCATGTTTCCAGGGGTGGAGGATCGGGGACCAATAACCAGCGTTCAATGATACAGTCCGATTGTCTTGGTATATATGATGATATATTTGACGATGTATTCTATGATGATATATTTGACGATGTATTCAATGCTGTGAAACAGACTGGTTATTGTTGGCGATGGAGGATCAAGCTTGATCGAGTCCACGTTCGCTGAGGCGGTGGATCCATGCAGCCCGTCAAATGGACTGCTATACTGCCCTTCCCAAAAACCTGCTACTGCCCTTCCCAAGAATTTGCTAGCTTGGCAGGTGAATTAACAAAGCATTTAATATGAATTTAAATCCAATTAAAGCTGTATAGTGCAGAGTACGTGGTATGTTTATAAATATTTCAAATTATTTATTTGAATATAAATTTTCAAAGTCTCACAAATAGGTTAAAAAGTTTATTTACACAGGGACAATGAAGTCACGGCATAGTCGCATCACGAATCAAAAATTGAATATATAGATTTGAAGTATTGGATAAATATTTTCTCTTTTCATAAAGAAGATTAAAAGATTTTAATGAAGAAGAGTTGAAAATAATATGAAGACGAAGATGATTGATAACGAAACGAATCCTGGAATCGCTTCGATATCCCCAATGCCAATAGCGTTCGTCTTCACCCCAACAGATGTATAATTTTCGCATGTAACCTATTTTCGCTTGAGCCAGAGTATCTGTTCTTTCGACCAGAATATGAATATAAATGAGAATGAATGAAACGATAATGGAGAAGATAACATGGGATTTATGGATATATACCTTGGTCCCTTCGTCTATGAGAATTCGGGCAGAAGATAACATCCGGCTCTGGGCAGACGTTTCATGCATTCCATGTCATATGGGAGACATGGTCATGTGAAACTATAGGGAGCCTGGCACACTGCCATTGACAGCAGGCAGGCTCTGACAGCAGCACTTTTATGTGACATATATTTGTTTCAACATAGTAAAAGAATCTATTTTTTTATAGTTTAAATTTTTTGGGTATTTGGATTATATAGAAATAATTATTAAAATTTACAAATTTACCAATAATTTTGAATTGAATTTCAAACAAATATTTAAAAAAAAAAATAGAATTTAACTTACAAAAAAAGATTTCCTAAACTACTAAATTATCCATGTGACATTGTATGTGTGGTCTGTGGTGCCAGCTTTCACCTATTGATATTTACACCGAAAGGCGTATACCTATTGACAATGGGCACAATTAATGACCTTTTAATCTAAAATTCTAATCTGATGGCTACCAATTGAAGATGCTGACATATTCTTAGTCGTCCTCCCAAATCAATGAATGTGATTTACTCTTCATAACTTCCTTATATTTCTGAATGCATCCATTAACCTGTTTACTTTTTAACATTTACTTAATCATATTAAGAAATTACTGTAACACCATATAATTGCCACGTTTGAATTATTAACAAGCACGTGAGGATTATTAACGTTTTCATTTTCGAATATGCATATTCACATTATACACAAAACATCAAATAATATAATTTGTACTACGTAAAAATTGTCCCATCTATCCTTGACAATTAGGTTCCTCATTCAATTCATCAACAACAAATTAAACAAGTGGCACCCATCGCTGTTTATGAATTTGAAAAGGTTATGAATGGTAATGGTTATGTTGTATATTATCACAATCATATTATAAAAAGTGTGGTTAATATATACCTATAAGCATAATTTTACACCCTTCAAACATTAGTAGTATAGTGTACATCTATCTATATCAATTTACCTTTTATAACTTGGTTATACAAAATTTGAAGACATTAAACATAAATTACATATAGAAATAAAAATAAAATAAAAACACTTTCAATAAAATGAGATTTCCATCAATAAAATGAGATTTCAATCTGTAGTGGGTCAGAATAGGAATAGTTTCTAAAAAAGAAAAGTCTTTCCATGCAAAACTCAAACACTGCCCAAAACCATATGAAGCTCCGTTTTAAGTGATTATTAATGAACTTACTGACAGAGTTATTTTAGAAAAAAATTCAGATTATAAACAACAACATCAAAGTTTCGACCCTTACCTATCCATCATCTTTTGCATCTATTTTACTAATATACCGCGCAAAAAACAAGGAACAGAGAGTTTCAAACCCTGACGCTATCAATCATGTTTTGCATGTATTTTTCCGATGGAATACCCAAATAACAAAACCCTAACTGTTAATTTTTTTTTTAAATTGATTTTAAAATGGTTTAGTGCCCAAATAACAAAACCCTAATTTTCTTTTTTTTTTAATTGATTTTAAAATGGTTTAGCATACACTGAGAACATATATTATTGCTTCCCGTGTCTACCTAATAACTTCTGTTCACTGTATTTGGACGGGCCATAAGGCTCCTTTCCATATTTCGATGTAATTCATGGGAATGAGAGAAATTAAACAGTAATTCGTTGAACGAAACAATAATTACAGTAATGAAACAGTAATTCTATTCGTTAAACAAGACAGTTATAAAGTAAGATAGTAATTAAACGAAACAGTAAGAGAGTAATTAAAGGAAGATAGTAATTAAAGGAAATGGAACAAATGTAACCGAAATCATACACTGAAGAAGTATACAGCGATCCAGCGATCGGTTATAGGCGATACACTGAAGAAGTCTGATCTGGCGGTGGGCAAACGATCCAGCCACAAGACTATGCAACGTTTAGCGATCTAGCATCAACCCAGAGATAGAACGATGTAGGGTTCAGCGATGCTGCAGCAGAATTGAGATGCAGAGCGATTAGGAATTTGATAGAGACGGATCTAGCCAACAAATTAAAAATGCATTTCCATGTAAAGATAAACGGCCATGCGAGGGAGTGGAGATAAACGGCCAGCCCAAGGAGTGCAAATGCCACTCCAGCCTGCACCATCCACCTGGACATAAATGGAAATGGAAATGCCACTCCAGCCTGCACCATCCACCTGTACATAAATGGAAATGTGGCGTTGGCTAAACGTTTTATATTTTGAGATTTTTTGCCGGAATCTTGGATGTAAATTTGGACAAAATTGCTATTTTATTTTGTTTAAATTGCATTTCTGAATGCATAAATGGATTTAGCCTGATGAAAAACCCCTAGGGCACTTGGATTATACAAACTTAATCACTCAAACCTGCAAATCCAACCATTCATCACTGGATTTTGGATAAAATCAAACAGATAAAGTTGCCGAAAAACCTCCAAAAAGTAGAAAGTTTATAAAGATCAACGTTGATCACAGTTGAACCCAACCTTTTTGTGCAACTACTTGAATAATAATTCTCTCTTATTTCTATGATATCGTGATTTAATCATTTAGTATTTAGTATATTGTTATGCTATTCAATTGAATGATTATCTACTCCATAGATAGGCCTCCATAGATCCTTCATTTGGTGTTGGTGTTTTAGGGTAATCATGTCAAACTCTAATTCCTTGCCCATTCCAGAATTTAATGGAAGTTATTATGATTATTGGTGCATCAAGATGCTGACCTTTTTGATAGGGAAGATCTATGGGAGATTGTAGAAACGGGTTATGCAGTGCCAGAAGATTGAACCACTCTTACTGCAAATGATAAAATAGCTAAGAAGGAAGAATGCTCAAGCTTTATTTCATATTCAAATTGCTTTTGATAAAAGCTTGTTTCCAAGAATTGCAGGTGCAAAGACAGCAGTGGATGCCTCAAAGACTCTACAAGAAGTTTACCAAGGCAATGATCAAATCAAAGTTGTCAAGCTAGAGACATTGAAAAGAGAATTTGAGAATTTCAAGATGCAAGAAGCTAAAAATGTAAGTGATTATTGTGTGAGAGTAAAAGATGTAGTCAATAAGATGGCTACTCTTGGAGAAATATTGGACAAAGAGGTTTTGATTAAAAAGGTGTTGAGGTCTCTAACACCAAGGTGGAACCATGTTGCCATAATCATTGAAGAAAGAAATGATTTCTCTACTCTTCACTTTGATCACCTAGTTGGATCTCTTATGTCTCATGAAGAAAGATTGATCGGTTCATTTAGAGAAAGTGGTGAGAAAGTTGTTTCTTCAAAATTGCAAATTACAAAGAATGAATATGCCAACACTAGCAGCAAAAAAAAACCAAAGCCAAGGTAGAGGTCAAAATCAAAATTATCCAAGAGGAAGAGGTGGTTCAAGAGGAAGAGGCAGAGATATATTTGATAAAAGAAATATCCAGTGTTATTATTGTAAAAGGTATGGTCACTTTGAAAGAGATTGTAGATTAAAAGAAGGTAATAATAACAAAGGTGTTAATTATGCTCATGAAGGTGAAGAAGCCTCTCCAAATAATTTATTTTTATCTTATGACAAAGCTGAAAATGGCACTAAAGATATTTGGTATTTAGATTCAGGGTGTTCTAACCACATGCGAGGAAATAAGAAGCTATTTTCTACAATGGATGAGAGTTTCAAATCCAAGAACAAGCTAGGTGATGACAAAGCATTGGAGGTTTCTGCAAAAGGAGCTCTGGAAATCCATACTAAAAAAGGGATGAAAAGTGTTAAAGACATTTATTACACTCCACAATTAAATCTTAATTTATTGAGTGCTGGCCAAGTGTGTGAGAAAAATTATAAGGTGGTGTTTGAAAATCAACAATGTACAATTTATGATAAGAATAGAGGCAATAGGGTGGTTACATAGATGTTCCCATTGATGTTTGGAGAACATAACAACCATCTTGCCAATATGGCATATAAAGAAAAAAGTTGGTTGTGGCATCTCAGGTATGGACATTTGAATTTTCATAGCCTCAAGCTTCTAACATCAAAATAATTAGTTTATGGTTTTCCTAAGGTTCAAGAACAGAAAGATATTTTTGAAGGATGTGCTAAGGAAAACATGCAATAGAGAAATTTTCAAAAGGAAATGCATGGAGGGCCCATTATCCACTTCAGTTAGTTTACTCAGACATTTGTGGTCCTATGCACACAAAGAGTTTGGGTAAGTCATCATATTTTATTACTTTTATTAATGATTACTCACGAAAGTGTTGGTTTTATTTTTTGAAGACTAAGGATGAAGCCTTTGATACATTCAAAAGGTTTAAAGCCCTTGTGAAAAATGAAAGAGGTTGCAAAATCAAGTGCTTAAGGATTGATCATGGAGGAGAATTTTGTTCAAAGCCTTTCATAATTATTGTGATATGAATGACATCAAAAGACAACTCACCACTTCTTACACACCTCAACGAAATGGAGTAGGAGAGAGGAAAAATCGTACAGTGGTGGAAATTGCAAGTATGTTACAAACCAAGGGATTAAGAAATTTGTTTTGGGGTGATGCAATTGCTACATCTATATATATTCTAAATAGATGTCCCACAAATGCACTTGATATGATGACTCCATATGAAGCCCGGTATGAAAAAAATCCTAATGTTAATCATTTCATAGTCTTTGGTTGTGTAGCCTATGTCCATGTAGTTGATCAAAAGAGACAAAAGTTAGATCCAAAAAGTGAGTCATGCATTTTTTTTGGATATAATGAACAAAGTAAGGCTTGCAGGATATATAATCCCCTTACTAATAGCATTGTTGTGTCAAGAGATGCAATTTTTTATGAAGGGGGGAGTTTATGGTCATCAAAAATGCCATGATGATATGTCTAAACCTGTTTTGGATAGGGATATTATTGATGATATTGACAATGAGTAGCCAACTAATATTTCAGTTCCAAGTGCTACAAATCCACCAAGAATCCCCTCATCTAATTATTTAGTTCCAAATGCAAGCCCAACATCAAATTCAAGTTCTGCAAGGAAGGTAAGATGATTAAGTGACATTTATCAACGGAGTGTCCAGCACATGAAGAAAATCCAATAGGTGAGACAACAAATTTTGCTTTAATTTCCGAGGCTGATTTTGAACCATCATGTTTTGAAGATGCATGTGCTAATGAGGTTTGGGTGCAAGCAATGCAAGAAGAAATAGGTTATATTCACAAGAATGATACTTGAGAGATTACAAAACTTCCACATGACAAAAAAAAGATTGGTACTAAATGGGTCTACAAGACTAAGTACAATAGTGATGGGAGTGTTGAAAGACACAAGGAAAGATTAGTTGTTGAAGGCTTCACACAGAGGTATGGAATTGACTATGAAGAAACATTTGCAGCAATAGCAAGACAAGAGACTCTTAGAATGATGATTTCATGAACAGCTCAGAAGAAATGAAGCATTCATCACATGGATGTGAAAAGTGCATTTTTGAATGGGTACTTAGAAGAAGAAGTGTTTGTGGAACAACCACAAGGTTTTGAAGTGCAAGGAAAAGAACATCAAGTATACAAGTTGAAGAAGGCTTTGTATGGCCTCAAGCAAGCATCAAGAACATGGTATTCTAGGATTGATGGATATTTTGAGGAGAGTGGCTTCAATAGAAGTAAAAGTGAACCTACAATTTACTACAAACAAGAAGATAATGATATTCTTATTGTAAGTATATATGTTGATGAATTATTATATATGGGTAGTAGTTCTAAGATGAAGGATGAATTCAAAACGGCTATGATGAGTGAATTTGAGATGAAAGATTTGGGTCTCATGTAATATTTTCTGGGTATGGAGGTTTATCAAAAATGAGGATGAAATTTTCATTTGTCAAACAAAGTATGCAAAAGATATGTTGAAGAAATTTTATATGGTAGATTGTAAACCAGCCTCCACTCCAACTGTTCATGGAATTGTGTTGTGTAGAGATGATGGTGTTGAAATTGTTGATGAGGCAACATACATAAGTATTGTTGGAAGTTTGATGTTTCTAACCCACACAAGACCTGATATTGCTTATTTAGTTTCTCTTGTTTCAAGATACATGACAGACCCATCTGAAATACATATGAAGGCAACCAAAAGGATTTTGAGGTATGTGGGAGGAACTCTAAATTTTGGTATTCATTACTATACTTCTAAAAGGTTTAATCTTGTTAGATTTAGTGATTCTAATTGGGGAGGTGGCTTGGATGACATAAAGTCTACATTTGGTAATTGTTTCTCTTTTGGTTCGGGTTTGATTACTTGGAGCTCAAAGAAGCAAAGTATAGTTTCACTTTCATCCACAGAAGCAAAATATGTTGCAGTCACCTCAGCAGGTACACAAGCATTATGGCTTAGAAAAGTTCTATAAGAAATTGGAGAGAAACAAATTCATCCTATTGTGATATTTTGTGATAACATTAGTGCCATCAAATTGGCCAAGAATCCAGTCCATCATAGAAGGACAAAACATTTTGATTTAAAGTATCATTTCATTAGAGATTTGGTGCAAAAGAAGGAAGTAGAACTAATTTGTATATAATGACTCAATAACAACTTGCATAAATTTTCACTAAGGTAGTTGCTAAAGTCCAGTTTTTGAAACTTTGAGATCAAATTGTCATCCCTCTCAGCATCAAGGGGGACTATGTTGGTAATTGATGCAGTCTTGTCAATCATGTGACATGATGCAATCTATTAGCAGTTTTTATTTATTTATTTATTTATTTTCTTCTTCAGTCAATTAGTATTCAGATATAGATTATATGACCCAATAATGCATACAAAATGCATAAGTAGTTTTCTAAAATAAATTGTTGTAAGCCTTCAATCAGGAGCAGCTAACTGTTTATTCTATGAGGCTATGTATTGTTATAAAGATCAAGGTTGATCATAGTTGAACACAACCTTTTTTGTGCAACTCCCTGAATAATAATTCTGTCTTCTTTATATGATATTGTGATTTAATCATTTAATATTTTGTATATTGTTATACTATTCAATTGAATGATTATCTAGTCCATAAATAGGCCTGCATAGATCCTTCACATAAATGAAAATGCCACTCCGGTACACATCATTGAAACTTAGATAAAGAAAACAGACATTTAGCAATGTGATCATTTGTTTAAAATTAATCTCATCCCTCCTTAATTGACTAAGATCAAGAATATTCCACTCTCATTATATCAAGAATATTCACATAATATTTGTTATTAAAAAAATCAAAATTTTGAAACCCCAATTCCATTATAAATCGTGGCGTAACTACTAATCCACAATTTATGAATTTGAAATCGAAAATGTTGTAGATAGAAATGATTAGGCTGAATATGATTAATCAAACTGTTTATGAATTTGAAAATGTTATGGATAATAATAGTTATGTTGAATACCACCAATCCAACCATCAATTGCAATAAACATGTAACGAAAGTGGCATTAAGCTCGCTGTCGCGCAGTCCTTGGCAGATGGGTGTTAAGTCTATATAACAACGAGAAATTGAATTGGCACATGTGGTATTCGGTCTCCTCGCCCATTTGGAACTTGGATGAAGTGGAGTGAGAGGATTATACGTCGTACTCAACAAAGCATTTATTAACTCGATAGGGTATATCTATGATCAATAAGTATATTTAATCATTTTGTAATTATAAATTTAATCTAATGGTTAGCTCTTGAAGAATTGGCATATTTTGTTAGTTAATATTTTTATTTTTTACATTTATCTAATTATATTAAAAATTACTATCTAACCATATAGTAAACATCTACTTTATTATTTATCTTTTACAGTTTTAAACTTTCATTACTGTCACCTTTAGCCTATCTCCCATACTTGTCATATTGGCCATACTTTTCATTTTCTACATGAATGGATGATGTGAGGTGTCCTGAAACACAACCCATACATGGTCATGGGAGATGGGAGACAATCGTGCATCCACTACCTTGTCTGTAATTCTGAAAATCTCCACTATGGTAGCTTTCACCATTTCTCTTGGAACAATCTCATCAAAGTGTATGGAGTAACTATACATAGAGCAGTTCTTATGTATTTATAGCTTTCGCTGGATTGCGCTTGTGCAATTTTACTCTGTTCTATGGCAGCTACTCCATCGTTGATTACCATCAAAAAAGAATAGCGATAATTCTATGGGTTATATTCATGTTGTTTTTATTATTATATTCATGGGTTTTATGGGTTATATTCATGTTGTTCTTATTATTATATTCATGGGTTTATGATTCTGACGAGAAGGGTTCACACTCACACCAAAGGATAAAATAGAGCTGGAGAAATATCAAGAGCGTGTTACCAAGGCCATTGTGCAAGGGATAAAACATATTTAATTTACAAATTTTAATTTAATTAAAAATCTTAATTAGGGTTTGTAAATAAAATATGTTATTTCATTTATTGTGATTGTGTTAAGAGAGGCAATAAATGAATTTACTATAAATTCATTTAATACAATTAACTCGCTAATAACTGATGTTTTAAAACTTTGGATATTTTAAAACTCTGGATATTGTGCACCAAGAAATAAAATTTTCTTCATCAATTTAATTGAAGAAATATTTTTATTTTTAATTAATATACCTAGATAGGGTTTTGGTGGTTGTGAAAACATTGTATTGTGTCTTGTTTTTTTAAAGAAGAAGAGAATGTTGTTTAAGGGCTAACAAAAATACTGATTGGGTAGCTTTCAAAACAAGAACATACATAAAAAAATTATTAAGCTATCAGATTTTAAGGGCCGACAAAAATAATGGAGAATCCCCAACTATTATTAATGAGATTCAAATAAAAAAAAAAAAATCGAAACAATTGTATGAAAAGGCTCTTTATATTTGCGCAACACCCCATACCCGTATCATAGGCATTATTCATTGAATATCAAAATGCATATTGTTGAAGGAAAATGGACCGAGGCAAATGTGGAACTATTTTGAAACCTTAAAAAACTATCGTTAGATCGAAAATCGTCGACCCATTCAAAGTTTCAAATAATGGCAATGACCAATCTTGTAGCAGCGTACCAGCATAACGAAATATTAGATGTCAGAAAAAAATATACGCACCCTATAATCAAAAGGAAAATCACAACCACTCGCCCAACATAATTGTGAGCAAAGACTCCTAATGGGCAGAGGAAGCGAACCGTTATCTAGGGCTGATGAACCGTAATGGGTAAAGGAAGCCAATAGTAGCTGGGGCAGTCCGTAGCTGTATGGCAGATGTGGTTAAATGTGGTTGAAATGTAAAAAAAATAAAAGGTTAATGTTAGAAGTAAATATTTAATGTCAATTAAGTTTGTTAATTATTTAAATGTGGCAGTTAAATGATCAAAGAGTAATTTTTTTAATATGATTAAGTAAATGTGAAAAAGTAGAAATTATGAAGATTAAATTTTATTTATTGATTTAGGAAGATGACGAAGAATATGCCAACATCTTCAATTGCTAGCCATTAGATATAAGATCATTAGCCTAAAATGTGCAAGCATAAAGAAGATATAAGATAATTATAGTACAAAATTAATCTGATAAAAATACTACCAATAAA
>JASDQU011375973.1:0-24363 GCA_032191745.1 Picea mariana
TAACAGATATAGAAGTAAATGCAGAGACATAAGCAAAAATACCAAGTCAATAATCAACACAGATGAGATATAAAACAATCACTTATTTCATTCCAATTTATCAAAAGAATCGTTCTCTTTACAAACTTCCCTAAGGAAGATTGAACTTTAAAAGCTGGATTAGCTTGCCACAGATTGTTGCCCACTCGACTCTGCACAATATCCTTTATCAGTCATGAAATTTAATTAAAAAAAAAACAATTCTACATAGACTATCAAATATAGATCAACACCTCTGAAAAGCAAGTGTTTGAATGATGTAATTCAACCTTGAATCTTGCTATCTAAAATAGGAATCTGCTGTCATAAAAGAGAATTAGGCTTTCAATGAATTAGAGAATGAATGAAAATTGAACTATCTCAATAAAACTCAAGAGCAGACCTTAGTATGCTTTCTCCTTCTATTCTTCTCTTGTTCCTCCTTCTCTTTTTTCCTTTAAGCAATCAGAGTTAGTTGAAGTAGTTAAAATACCTCTTTTAGTTAAATTAACTAAAACCCAACTAACTTTTAGTTTAGGGGAAAAATTTATAAAATAATAATAAGGGTCTTAATAAATAATAACTAGTAGGTGGGACCCCTTGTGACTCCCTTTAGTTTCTTAACCAACATAAACACAACTAGTTAATCAATCAAACCTATACCTCCTTGTGGCTCCCATCATCACTCTCATAATTTTGAAAATTAATATCAATGATATTTGAAACCATATCCAAAAAATATAATATCCAACATATCCAAAAAATAGTGTGCTGTCCAAAAACTTCAGCAATCAACTGTTCTCCACAAACAATAAATAAAAACACTCAAAAACCATATTTTCCACTTTGGGAGGCAATCTTCCCTTTGTCGCTACTGTTTCCCCTTGATTTCTTTTAATTTTCCTTAGGTTGTGTGGAACCTTTAGCCACGATCTCATTGATAACATGAGAACAGTCATCTCTCAAATCCATGCGGGATGAAACCGATTTGGCAGAGTCATTGGGAGAGGAGGGGGCAACACCAAATTTTCCTTTATCAGGTGCATGGTGGACTTCAGTTTTTAAATTCTTGCTTGCGTGGGAAGATATTACTGGCGAGTGTGCATGGGCAACTTGGAAAATTGGGTTAACCGGTGGAGGAGGAGCAAGAATAGACAAATTGGGCCAGCCATGATGTTGGGAGATTGTCGGGTGGACAATCTCTTCCCATCTGTCATTTTTCAGGGACTTCAGGTTGTAATGAGACATGAGGGGGAAATGGGATACCAAGGACATGCAAGGCTTGGAAAGGAGGCCTTTTTGGTCGAGGTTGGACCACTCCTTGTCCAATTCAGTTAAAAAATCCAGCTTGGAATAACTGGTTCAACTCTTGTGGGTCTGCATCAAAATGTATAGAAAACCTTGGCCTTCTAGGGCCCCTGTTCCAATTTCCTCTTCCCTTGTTACCTCGACCATGGCTTCCTCCGCTGAAGAAGCTCATTCTTGTATGCATTAATTGTTAGCCTCTAGTTTCTTCAAAAAACCATACATGACATCTGTTTAAATATGAAACAAAGTTTGGCTCAACAACACATCAGACTCATGAAATCCAATCCATAAAAATCTTTTAATACTTGTCAATGAGCAGGGGTGAATAAGGGTTTTGGGACAAATGAGGGATTGTATTGAGCGAAAAGTGGTAAAATGAAGGGGGGTAGATCATGGTTACTTCTCAACAAATCATCAAACAAACAACTGTATTGTAATAACAGAACATATCAACTATAACTCATCCTTGTGCCATCCATCAACTGCTATACTACAAAGTTTTCATTTAACTATAATTTAATTTAATTTTAAGAACAGGGCATGAATAGTGAATATGGGAAAGTGAGGGGAATTTTAATGTGTGGAAAAGTGAGATAATGGTAGGGAAATAACGAACACTGTTCATAAAAACAATCAAGTTACACAACTCTATACTAAACTCAATACAACCAACACCATATCAATAATTACTGTGTATCACACTGCTCACTGTTCCAACATTTAAATTCCTCAAAACTTCTTAATTAGAATAGTCTGTGCAATCAACTCATAATCGAAACAATTTTCCATTCAATAGTCTTGTTAAGAAATTGCTTGGTCTTTAATTTCTTTCCTTTCCTTTTAAGTATCAAAAGAAAACAAACAACGACATTGCTCCACCTCTATCCCATAATACATCACTATAAAAATCTCATACACTGTCTATCAGTTTACAATCGGCCAATTAAAACATATGCACATGTCCCTTTCCAAATTGAACAAACTTCTAAAACATGCCCGATTTCATACATTCTTCAACATATCAACCAATAAGTTTTTGCAATGAAACCATAGTCCACATAAAACTTCGAACCTCATCCATGTTGATGTAACTATTTCTAATATGCACGATGATTCCATAATAGATGTATGGTGAACATAACGAAATACACAAAGTTACCATTTCCATAACTATCTATAACCCTGATCGGGCTTAGTGAAACACACAAGAATCTCTAATTTGCAATCAAGACAATGTTGTAAGAACACAGTGATCGAGAGCATAACGAAAAAGAGGTAGCCCTTGACTGCATATTATTATTCATTCCAAACCACAACCTTTTGACCAATTTAACATAGAAAGACGAGATAGGAACTCGATGAAAACTTTCATAACCATTCTAGTTGATAAACCGATCTTTAACAACCCAGAGGATGACTGAATGGAGTAGAAAAGTTGGGGTTTTAAAATCGGGCTCTGTCACAACAAATACAAGGAGACAATCAAAAGCACGCTCATTCAACAATAGCATAGAGAACTAGAGGTCCTCATGGACATATCAACCACAGGCAAAACCCTTTGATACAAGCACAATAGAAAGCCATAGGGTTTCCTTATAACTCCCCGTCTTGGAAAATAGTACAACAGTTAGCCACAGAGGAAACAACGACAGACAAGGTAGAAAACACGATGCACATAGTGCATTTTATGTTTGAAGAGGAGAAGCGAAAGTCCATTGAACAATGACAATTATCAAGAACACACAAAGGTATAACCTCTGTCTATTTTCTTGAGAGATGAACCATTTGACAACAACATCAGTGAGGATGCATAACTCGAGGCGTCACCCTACAACCATACAACATATATATCGACGTTATGGCCACCCAAAAACTGATTCTCATGATACTTTGGTGCCAAGACCATATGAATAAGCCCACGACCATGACTCTAGTTTGAGAAATACACATCAACCAAATGGCAGTCTGAACACGATTGGATAGGGTTACCCTCGTGATTGTGAGGAATCAACCAACAAGAATACATAGAGAAAAACCATCCACCATTAAAACACAGAGCGATAATACCCATATTCACTTAAAAATCCACTGAGACCCACTATGATTTTAACCAACAGAGCAACCAGCGAATGCACCACTCAACCAAAACCAATTCTTTTGCTTGCAATCCGAACAATTACATAGTCATTCCAAGGAGAAAATTCACGCATTTACACAGTTGCAACTCTCAGGAAAACACAAACCCAAGCATTACTGAGCCATTGTTTGTTCATACACAGAGCATAATTCATGGATGGGATGAAAAAGAACCATACCTGTAATCAGAGAGCTTGAAAGGGAGATTTGGTTGAGCATTTTATTCCCAAGCCTAAAATGCGGAGCTTAACCACCAACAAACTGAATGCAACAAAGAACAATACTAGGCTGATGGCCTGATGGGGGGAGTATGGAGGGATGTTCATTTACTACACGTCGCTTCCATATCCTATCCTATTCAATTCCAAAGTACCAGACAATTAACACTCACCATATCATTTAAACCATGTAATCAATTTCTAAACCATTGAAATCTGTGACAATATTCCTTGCCCAATGCGCCACCCAAAACATTCACGTTAACCTTTGCCAAGTTTTCATGCCATACCATATGCATTTCAATATTATATGTGCCCCAAAATAACTCAAATTAAAATTGCATAGCTACTAACAACCATATAATAGTTAGGACTAACACTAACATGTTTTATATTTCCATTTTCACGTAACTTTTAACATAGCTTAAACATAGATCCTTTCGTTTTAGGATTTTTTCCATAAGTTTCTTTTCTTTGTTTTGGCTATATTATTTCTAACATATTTCTTGTGTATGTGTGGCCAAGTAATAAATCATGGTGATTTGTGACATGATTAAACATAGCAACTGTAATTATATACCAATCATAACATAACAATAATGCTTTGAATTGTAGAACATCCCATAAAATACAACATCCACCTGTCACAATGTCAAAATGAAACCAAGACTGCATTGTCAACCATATAGGACCCTGTAAGAAGCATCGAAACAAAAAAAAGAAATGTGTGATATGTCTATCTTCGAGCCTCCAGTATACAAGGGGGTCCCACCTACTAGTATTATATTATTAACATAGTTTAAATAATAAGGCTTTAGCAATATTTTGTGGGCGAAATTCCTCATTGCGATTTTAATC
Organism: Picea mariana; assembly: GCA_032191745.1. Classification (NCBI taxonomy): domain Eukaryota; kingdom Viridiplantae; phylum Streptophyta; class Pinopsida; order Pinales; family Pinaceae; genus Picea; species Picea mariana. The sequence goes on from JASDQU011375973.1 coordinate 4,539, forward strand.
GTCAACAAACTGACAACTCCATAGGGAAATTTGTTTCCAACAGATTAAAAACTTAGAATGTATGGTTTCGCAGACCAAGTAACATCATATCAAGAAGATATAGATCAGAATGATTATGCAACAGGGGGAAGTGAGCGAATTTAATGGAAAAATGACCAGGAATTTGGGAATAACTTATGGAAAGTGTTAAGTATGAGGGGGTTTATCCCTATAAGCATAATCATTCAACCATAATTTGTTCTTGACTTCAAGGAGAAAATTTTTCTGGATTTTCTCTTTTGAATCTCAAAATGGATGAAGATATGGAAAGCAAAAGTAGGATGTAACCAACTATCTCATAAAACAACAGTGACAGAAGATAACAAATTCAATGATTCCTTCAGGGAGAACATCGTGGCGACTATGTAAGCTTGATTGTTATTGACTAAGAATACTTTGTAGGAGTGTCACTGTGGTAGAACTGATCCAACGTTTTATTCTTGACAAAATTTGAAGTCAAAAGAACAAAAGTAAGAAATATCATAACAGAAATGAAACTGCAAAATTGAAAACAACAGAAATGGAAAGACATAAATGCAAAAAACAGAAAGAAAACTACTAAAATGAAAGCAAAAATGAAAACTATTTTAAAAGTAGAATTGAAATAGCAGGAGTGAAAACCACTAAAATGAAAGCAGAATTGAACTACTAATATACAGAACAATCCAGACAAGTTTAAACTCTTCAATTTGGTTCCACGTAGTGTTTTAAGTGAGAACCGTTAGTGCTGTAGGAATACATTCGATCTTGTAAATCCTTTAGAATGTAATAATTTTCACCCTGGACAAAAGCGATCTTGAAAGGACCCAACCATAATTTTTGAAACTTTGAAACATCTGATCGTCTTTTAGAGTACACGATTAAATCATCAAGACATATACGAGTAATATTGTTGATCAAATCATCAAAAAATATATGCATAGCCCTTTGAAAGGTGCCACCTGCATTGGATAAGACAAAAGGCATACATTCATACACAAAAGTTCCCCAACGAGTAATAAATGTGGTTTTATAGTTATCTTCCCTTTTTACCTTGATTTGATTATAACCAGAGAAACCATCAAGCAAGGACATCATCTGCGACCCTGCAACTTGCTGCAAAATCATTTCCATATTAGGGAGAGGAAAGTGATATTTTATGCTAGCCCGATTTAATGCACGAAATCTACGCATAATCTGATTTGACAAGTTGTTTTCTGAATGAGAACCAAATTAGAAACCTATTTTGAATACTTTCGGAAAGATAATCTCAACCTTCAAGAGTTTTTCCAACTCCTTTTGAATAGTTGCTTCCAGTGCAGGGTTGATAGGTCTTTGTTTTTTCCTAACTGGTTTTATGCCCTCCTTGATAGGAATGACATGTTGTATAAGAGCAGGATCAAAACCATGAAGATCCTCATAAGACCAAGCAAAAACATGTTGAAATTCACCAAGCAGTTTGACAAAGTTCAATTTTTCTTCATCAGAACATTGGGCACCTATTTTAACATTCTTTGGAGACTCCGGTGTTCCAATGTTCAAGGAAATGGTTTCACCCACCTTCCTTTTTGACGACTCTTCTTTATATTTCTTTTTTTTTCCTACATCACTCGATGAAACTGAACTCTCTAGAGGAGTCAAGCCCTTAGGAATCTTGTTATCTTCCATTGATATAATTTCCTTAGGCTTATAAGGTTCATTTTGAATGAAATCATAGATGCTTTCATCACTAGGGAAGACCTTCCATGATTCTATATTGTCAAAGATATGTGGACGATATAAAGATTGAAAAGTACAATCAGGTCTTTGTGGCAGAAGTTGCCGATTAGGAGAGGCTGCAAAAACAACTAACTGATCAACCATTGAGTTCAATTCCCTCTTAACATGAGTAATGTTGAAATATAGTAGGTTCGAGATAAGTGCCCAAACAGTTTAGGTATAGAGTTTCATCAACTTGTTGCTAGGAGAGTATATTTTACGTACAAGGTTCACAACAAGTTCGGAATCCGCAAAAACTGTAAGGTGACCACATCCCAGATTTTAGGCGTTTTCAATGCCTAATAGTAAGGCTTCAAATTCAATGACATTGTTTGTGCAAGCAAACTCTAACCTATAAGAAAAATTATGAATTTTCCCCACAGGAGAGTACAAGATAATGCTAGCTCCATTTCCTTCATTGGAGAATGAACCATTAAAGTGCATATTCCACATACTGTCATCTAATTCGATTTGTTCCAAGGGCATGTTATCCTCCTCGGAAAATATGGAATACACCCCTAGGTCCTCTTCGATATAATTCACAGTAGGCCATGGGACACTTTCTATGTAAGGTGAAATCCTTCCCTCTCTAAGGACAATGATTTTCTTACCATTCCGAGGAACAGATAAGTGCATCACGTCAAGTGAGAGATATCCACCCGTCAAAGCTTTCCAATCTCTTCCTAAGTTGATCGAGTACTTACTTACTAGAATATCGATTCCCTGAATATTAAGGGTTTTCCTTATTTTAGGGTACGCGCACAAAACCAAGGTGACATCCTTGATTTCACCTATGGTTGTTTGTTGTAGACTATTATAAGAGATCATGCTTCTGGCATTTTCATTTGTACAAGACACACCTATCTCTTCCATAGTAATCTTCGACATTACACTTGGGCCCGAACTGCTGTCAATGAGGCAACGATGGGCAATCTTATCCACAATATTTACATAAATATAAAAAGGGGGATTTTTTACAGGGTATCTAAAGTTATGTACACCTACTTTATTTGCAAACGAATCGTCTTCATCTACCTCTTGAGAGAGGTTGGCTACAACATAAGCTTTTCCTTCCATGAATTGTTTTAGATACTTCTGTTGTTCAGGGACGACAACCATGTCCGGAAGGGTTGCATCAACTTTAATTTTGGCCAACTGATTTAGAATATTGTATTTGGAAGAGGGGAGAGAGAAGGTAGCTCCTTGAATTTTAGGAGCCTTAGGAACCTGAACAGTAGTCGCTGGTGAGGATGAGCTCGGGATAGAAGAATTGCGGGGAGGATCATATTTGATTTTGGGGGCATAGGATTTATTCCTAGTATTGATGATCATGACATATTTTGGCTTTGAAAAGTCTAGGATAACAATGGTAGTTTCAGGTCTCTTATCAAATATTTTATCTCTAGCACTCTTCTTTACCTCACATGTACTTTCGTCATGGTGTTCCTCGCAAAATTTGCACCAACTACGAGGCATGATAGCTTTATGATGAAAATTATTTTCATTTGGATCTCTAAAGGGGGGTGTAGAAGAGGATGAATCTCTAGGGGTAAGAGAGGAGACATTTCCCTTTCTCTCATACGCTATCATATGATTATTCATGTCTTGTACAAGCTATAAGAGGGAAGACATGTGTGTCCGTTTAAATAAATCTCCCCGAGGAAGATCTGTTCTTTCAAGTTGTTCTTCATATTCTAAACAAGTATGCAGAGCAAAACCAAGGTTATCAATGGCCTTTTCCTCAAGCCTATGACGATAGGGGGAAGGTAACGCATTATAATAATGCATGAAAGTGGCTTGGTTCTGAGGTCGAATGAGTTCAAGAATTTGATTGTATAACTTGGTGAAACGCAAGTTGAAGGACTTGATGGTCTCACCATCCTTATAAGCGATGTTATTGTATTCCCATAACCGCTCTGCCAGGATTTTGGATTGCTCATAAGTGAATTTGAACCAATAGAATAACTCCTCCCAAGTAGATAAAATCTTAGGAGGGAGATCGAAGAAATCGGTCGCAACCTTCCCTTCAAGGGAATTGACAAATAAGCACATACAAGTATCATTGTCATTGGATCCTATGTTGTGATAGGCATTAGAAAATGCTACCAAGTGTTCATTCATAGTGACAGTGTTATTCCCTGAAAACCTAGGGAGATGCTCTTTGAATTTAGGAAGTGGACGAGTAGCAGGTGCCAGGTTAAGAGGAGAGGAAACATGCCACAGTGTGGTTGTAGCATCTTCTTCAAACTGAAAAATCCCATACTTTTTAATGAATTTGGTGGGGTTTGTGGTAGATTGGACATGGACTTGGTGACTATAAAAGATACCAAACACTTATGAAGATGAAGATTGAGATGAAGAAGCACCTCCAGTGCCACAAGAGCCACCACTCGATGCCATCTTATGGATAATAGGTAAGGGAGAAAAAGACAAACCGGATGAAACTGACAAGGTTCTCCTTAGATCACTTTGTTGGGTTGATAACACAACGTTCCTTCTTCCTATTTCAGCGATATGATTAATTTAAGGTGATAAGCTTCTTATTCTCCTAGAAACACGAGGGTCTCAGAACATGAAAAGAAGATCAAAGTTGAAGGAAAAATAAAGTTATGGCTGATTCCTAAGCTGTCCATGCCTAGCTTCCCAACGTTCTTGGGCACTTGTGTCTTGTTCAATTACTGCCCATGAACGATTAAGCTCAGCCCGGGTATTTCCAGTATCTAAAATGGTGTTAAACAAGTTTAAAGCAATGCTGGTCTGATCTTGAAGACCAAGCTCAATATTAGGCTATCTTGTAACAAGTACAGTCATTAAGAAAATGAAACAACCAAAAATCAATATCAGAAAATAAGATATATTCGATGATAATTAATCATAAAAATCAACCAAAGAGATATGGAAGATATCTTCAGTATGGTCGCCAAATAAATGTCCAGGAAAAGATATGAAATGATCTTACTCAAGCATTTTCAGATCTTGCTTGGCTAGAGAAAAATAGACGGGAACATCACCCTATGTTTATAGCCTTAAAATTTGTTTCCTAATCCACAAGTATTGGTTACAAGGGGTTAGGATGATTTTCTTATAAATAAAAGATTGCTGAAAAATTCAATATTTATGTAATTTTCTGAATATAACAGATACAGAAGTAAATGTAGAGACAGAAGAAAAAATACCAAGTCAATAATCAACATAGATGAGATATAAAGGAATCACTTATTTCATTCCAATTTATCAAAAGAATCGTTCTCTTTACAAAATTACCTGAGGAAGATTGGACCAAAGTCAAACTTATATGTCCCCGATGAAAACCATACAAAAGGACTTCTGACAGAAAGTGAAAAACTGAACTTTAAAAGATGGATCAGTTTGCCACAGATTGTTGCCCACTCGACTCTGCACAATATCCTTAATCAATCATGAAATTTAATTCACAAACAGACAAGTATACACATACTATCAAAGATAGATCAACACCTCTGAAAAAAAAGTGTCTGAATGATGTAATTCAGCCTTGAATCTTGCTGTCTACAATAGGACCCTGCTGTCATAAAAGATAATTAGGATTTCAATGAATTAAAGAATGAATGAAAACTGAACTATCTCAATAAAAATCAAGAGCAAACCTTAGTATGGTTTCTCCTTCTATTCTCCTCTTGTTCCTCCTTCTCTTTTTTCCTTTACGCAATCAGAGTTAGTTGAAGTAGCTAAACTACCTCTTTTAGTTAAGTTAACTAAAACCCAACTAACTTTTAGTTTAGGGGAAAAAAATATAAAATAATAATAAGGGTCTTAATAAATAATAACTAGTAGGTGGGACCCCTTGTGATTCTTTTTAGTTTCATAACCAACATAAACAAAATTAGTTAATCAATCAAACATGACGCAGGAGCATCTCTCCATCTCAGCACACACCATCTAATCAACATGCATGGTGCGTATTCAAGAAAGGGGAGGCACCACCCTCTCATTTTTGCCTCGAGAATCCAAGACGAGATCCAGGAATTTATTGAAGACAAGCTGGAAGGAGCAAAATCGTGCTTTCACACAAGCTGAAGATAAGGTCGCCATTAATAGGCTGACGACAGAATGGATCTGCGTCCAATTTGGAGAAGAATTGCCATCATTGTAATTTGGCCTTTCGATAAGCATTAGGGATGGTGATTTGACACCATTTGTTAGCTTGCGAGGGAAGCTCGTAGAGACCCTCTTGTATAAATTGATGTATTGTTGCTAAGTAGAGGTTAGATAGGCTGGGTTAGACAAATCAGAGAGGATAGACAAGCTGGGTTGTAAGGAGAGATACAAAGATCTGAGACTCAATTGCATCTCATAATCCACCATTGTAATTTGGCATTCCACCATTAATAGAAAATGACAGCTTTTCTTGTTTTATCTTTCTGTTCAATGGATGTTGTGTTATGAATGTCATTTTCATTCTTGTGAATTGTAAATGGATGTTAGAAATCATGTGCAGGGATAATGATACCGTTTCCTATCAGAGAGTGTGTTAAGTTAAGTCTGGTTTTCTAGGCTAAGTGCAAGGAGTGCACGATAGAGAGAGGAGACTCTGTAAGCCGACACAAGGGGTGCATGTCTGAACTCAGTGGAGTCATAAGAGAAGCTTCCAGGAGGGCACACCAGATTAATTTTCAGACTCAGGGAGAAATTTCAAGGTGGTTATGTCCCTTGAAAATAAATACTGTGTGGAGAGAGGCACAATGCAGAGTTATTGAACACTCTGGAATACTCTTCCAAAAGGGCATCGAGTTTACATGAGCATACCCATGAACTACACGACTGAAGGTGTAGAAGAATCCTAGAATTGTTGAACATTCTGGTGAAGGAAGGCTTTGCAAGAAGTGCATCGACAAAGGAAATGAGACGCCTTAAACCTTTTCATAAGGCCAAGGGAGAAGCCGTCGAAGAACTGAGTCAAGCGCAAGGAGTGCGCCTAAGGTGTTGATAATTCATCTCATAAGCTTAGGAGGAAGGGTGGGAAACTGCCAGGAGGGCACGAGAAGCTCACAGAGGAACTTGAAACCTTGGAGGTTTTTCAAGTCAAGCAAAGTCGCAGGAGAGTTGCACAGATTTCTGCATGGAGTGTAGATGACCTTCGAGAACAGTTTAAGTCTCAAAAGGTGAAATCGCACTAAGTGTGAAAAGGAGTTGAGGGCTTGCTGAAGTCCAGAAGACGGAGAAGTCATCCATCGTCGAGGAGGAGACAAGTGGCAGAATATCGAGAGGTTCGGGAGAAATAACTTCAGAAGGTTTGTCGGGAGCAAACATAGGATCTTCACGAAGTTGTGAAGAGCAATTTGAAATCCAGGCCATTGAATTTGGAAGGACGCGTGGAAAAGGATCAGTGCATCGCTGATTCACGATTAGAAGAATCAGAGTCGAGAAGAGACAGGACTCGCGAAGTCTGAACTCACGATTTGATCACAACTGTTGATCGCGGGAAGAACAAGGACCGTAGATCTGGTTCTGAAGCATTCACCGATTCAGGAATCAGCAAAAGGGAGAATGCAGCTTGCGAAAGTCTCGAAGCACGGGGTCGCGAAGGAAGTTGGCCCACGGTCGTAGCCCGTGGTCATATAAAAACACATCCCTCCTTGCGGATCCCATCATCGCTCTCACAATTTTGAAAATTAATATCAATGATATTTGAAACCATATCCAAAAAATATAATATCCAACATATCCAAAAAATAGTGTGCTGTCCAAAAACTTCAGCAGTCAACTGTTCTCAACAATCAATAAATAAAAACACTCAAAACCCATATTTTTCACTTTGGGAGACAATCTTCCCTTTGTCGCTATTGTCTCCCCTTGATTTCTTTGAATTTGCCTTAGGCTGTGTGGAACCTTTAGGCATGATCTCACTGATAACATTAGAGCAATAATCTCTCAAATGCATGCGGGATGAAACATATTTGGCATAGTCATTTGAGGGAGAGGTGGGGGAAACAACATCTTTTCCTTTATCACATGCATGGTGGGATTCAATTTTTAATCTCTTGCTTATGTGGGAAGACTGTACTGGTGATTGTGCAGGGGTAGCTTGGAAAATTGGGTTAACCAGTGGAGGAGGAGTAGGCAAAGACAGATTGGGCCAGCCACGATGTTGGGAGACTGTCGGGTTGACAATCTCTTGCCATCTGTCATTTTTAGGGACTTCAGGTTGTAATGAGACATGAGGGGGAACTGAGATATTAGGGACATGCAGGACTTGGAAATGAGGCCTTTCTTGCCAAGGTTGGAGCACTCCTTCTCCAATCCAGTTAAAAAATCCAGCTTGAAATAGTTGTTTCAACTCTTGTGAGTCTGCATCAAAATGTATAGAAAACCTTGGCCTTCTAGGGCCCCTTTTCCAATTTCATATTCCCCTGTTACCCCGACCATGGATTCCTCTGCTGAAGAAGCTCATTCCTGTATGCATTAATTGTTAGCCACTAGTTTATTCAACAAACCAAGCATGACATATCTTTAAATATGAAACAAAGTTTGGCTCAACAACACATCAGACTCATGCAATTCAATCCATAAAAATCATTTAATACTTATCAATGAGCAGGGGGTGAATAAGGGTTCTGGGATAAATGAGGGATTGTATTGAGCGAAAAATGGTAAAATGAAGGGGGGTAGATCATGGTTACTGCTCAACAAATCATCAAACAAACAACTGTATTGTAATAACACGACATATCAATTGTAACTCATCCATGTTCCATCCATCAACTGCTATAATATAGAGTTTCTAGTTAACTATAATTTATTTTTAAGAACAGGGCGTGAATAGTGAATCTAGGAAAGTGAGGGGATTTGTAATGTGCAGAAAAGTGAGAGAATGGGAGGGAAATAACCAATACTATTCATAAAACCAATCAAGTAACATAACTCTGTACTAAACTCAATAAAACCAACACCATATCAATAATTGTATGTATCACACCACTCACTGTTCCAACATTTAAATTCCTTAAAACTTCTTAATTAGAACAGTTTGTGCAATCAACTCATAATCGAAATAATTTTCCATTCAACAGTCTTGTTAAGAAACTGCTTGGTCTTTAATTTCTTTCCTTTCATTTTATGAATCAAAAGAAAACACACAACAACATTGCTCCACCTCTATCCCATAATACATCACTATAAAAATCTCATACACTGTCTATCAATTTACAATTGGCCAATTAAAACATATGCACATGCCCCTTTCCAAATTGAACAGACTTCTAAAACATGCCTGATTTCATACATTCTTCAACATATCAACCAATAAGTTTTTGAAATGAAACCATAGTCCACATAAAACTTCGAACATCATCCCTGTTGATGTAACTATTTCCAATATGTATGATGATTCCATAATAGATGTATGGTGAACATACCAAAATACACATAATTACCATTTCCATAACTATCTATAACCCTGATCGAGCTTAGTGAAACACACATGAATCTCCAATTTGCAATCAAGACAATGCTGTAAGAACGCAGTGATCGGGAGTATAACAAAAAAGAGGTATCCATTGACTGCATATTATTATTTATTCCAAACCACAACCTTTCAACCAATTTAACATAGAAAGACGAGACAGGAACTCGATGAAAACTTTCATAACCATTCCAATTGATAAACCAATCTTTGACAACCCAGAAGATGCCCAAATGGAGCCATAACAATTGGGGTTTTAAAATCAGGCTCTGTCACAACAAATACAAGGAGACAATCAAGAGCACGCTCATTCAACAATAGCACAAAGAACTGGAGGTCCTCAGGGACTTCCGGTTCTCCTGATCTTTCACCACCTGTCTCCTCCCGACAATGGATGATTTCACTGCCTTCGGGACTTCGGCAATTCCTCACTCCTTTTTCACACTTAGAAAAATATATTCTTAAGACTTAGAATATTCTCGACCCTTTTCTATACTCCTTGCAGAGTTCTGTGCTAGTTCTCTTGAGCTTTAGCTCGGCTCGAAACCTTCAAGGTTCTCGTCTCTCCTGCGTCCTTCTGCGGGCTTTCTAGTGCCCTCCTAGAAACTTAACGCTCTTCCTAATAATCTTGTAATGTGAACTTACTTTATCCTTGGCACACTCCTTGCACTCATTTCTGCCTTCTAACGGATTCTCCCTAAGCCCTTCCAGAATTTTTAGGGTATCTCCTTTCCTCGCTCAATGCACACTTGCAAAACCTTCCTTCCTCAAAGTGTTCAACAACCCTGGGGTTCTCTCAACATCTCCAACACTTCAGAATGTGCTAGTTCTGTATGCACTCACACTTGCTCAATGCCCTTCTGGCAGAGTCTTTCATAGTATTCAATAACTCTGCGCTATGCTTCCTCCTGCGCATACTTTCTTTCCAAGGTATTCAAAAACCTTGAAATTATCCCTTGAGTATGTGAATTATTCTGGTGTGCCCTCCTAGCATGTTCTTCTCTGACTCGAAAGAGTTCAGACATGCACTCCTTGTGTTGAATCACAGAGTTTCAACTCTCTGTCGTGCACCCCTTGCACTTAGTCTAAAGAACCTAGAACTAATTCAACACACTCACAGATAGAGGGTTCTATTTCTATCCTTGCAGATGAATCCTAACATACTATCTACAACATGAAAACACATGAATGACATTCAAACTTAAATATCCATTGCACAAAAAAATGACAAACAGGAAAATCTGTTCTTTTCTATTAATGGTGGAATGCCAATTTACAATGTGTGAGTCCGGACTACCACTGAGTCTCGGCTCTCAACAATCTCCTACAAAAATAATCCTTACAACCTTTTTCTTTTTGGGCATACATTATAAATATTTATACAAGAGGGGCTCGACGAGCTTCCCCCCAAACTAAGCTAGTGGTGTCTAATCACCATTCAAAATGCTTGACTAATGAGGCAGATTACAACGATGGAAATATGATCCAAATCGGATATAGATCCCTCCTACCGTCAACCACTTAATGGCGACCTCATCTACAGCTTGTGTGAAAGCACAACTTGACTCTTCCAGCCTGACAACATTAATTGCCTTAATCCTGTTTTAGATTTTGAAGGAAAAATGAGAGGGTGACGCCTCTCCCTTCCTTGAATGCGCACCAATCGTGCTAATCAGCTGGTGTGTGCCGAGGTGGAGCGATGCTACTACATCAAGGTCCCACCTACTAGTATTATATTATTAGCATATTTTGAATAATAGGGCTTTAGCAATACTTTGTGGGTGAAATTCCTCGTTGCGATTTTAATCGTCAACAATACTTAATAGGCTTGTCTCTGTAATCAATTGTCATATTACATTAGTCGACTAATTGGCCTAATATAATGGTAAACTAGGCCCTCCAACATCTCCTCGCTTTCAAATCCTTCTTCATCTTGAAGAAGGAGGATTTTGACGTTAGACAAAATTACAAAACTTTGAAAATGAAAAAATTTACAATAAATGTGCTCAAGAGTGTTATGCTAGAATACTTGATAGTGGCATTGGTGTTGCTAGAATCGAGTCTACTAGTGCTTCTGGACTAAATTTTGGTGGTGGCTCAAGCTGATGTGTGTGCTTGCTACAATGTAGGTATTTTCTTGAATGCATGTGTGTAATCTAGAAGATTACAACATTGGCATCGTTGCCTCCTTCATTTGGCTTGGGTGACAACAACGATGAGGGAGGTTCGAACCCGAAAGAGATGTTGAGTTGAAGAACTTGTAAGTGAAATATTTATTAGAGAATGAGAAGTAATCTTGTATTGTATTTTGTGTGCTTTCAAGTAGTAACGACAAAATAATGGCTGCAAATTGAAGACCAAATATCTGTTCATATAGTGTTACTTTTGGAAGATGAAAATGGAGAATACTATGAATGAAATCCAATTTAGGTCCATTCTGAAGGCTCTTTGACCATTGGTCGGGTGATGATCAGTCTCTTGAAATCATTACAAGAATTCCTAAAATTTATGTTGAATGTATTAAGCTCTTGTATTTTTATCGTGAAGACAAGATTCTTTCTCTTCCCAGTGTGGAAGAAATTTTTTCTATCCTATTACCTGCTTGTGAAATGTTTTTTAGGATTGTATGAATGAATGTATGTGATATATGGATGTTGTTCATTGGATTACTCTACAACATTCCAAAATTACAGAGGTGCTATATACTTCCCAAATATTTTTTTTTCTCAATTTGAAAGCCAATCTTGGTGACACAAGTATTTACAAGCCTGATTGTAGTCATTTATAGATGCTAAAAGAGACTCTGCAAGAAATTTTATCTTGGGTCTTGAATATTCTAGCAAGTCATTGGCTTGATTACAATGACCTCTATAATTCATTAGAGCAACAAATTGGTGAGAAGTTTCATTAGTGGGAATGATTCAACAATGCGACGAGGAATTACTAGAAGCCATCTTCAAACATTGTTGTGAAGATAATGAACTTGATTGAGCATTATGAGATCCTTTATATGACAATGAAAATTTTATGGATATCCTAGAAATTTTAATTACTTTATTTCTAAAAACCTATTGAGGATGGACGTATAATTACTGACACATCATTTCACATTACTGTTCTTACAAATTGGTTTAATATTATGGCCATGCTTATCATTTAAGGCTATGGTTGGGATAACCTATATGTAATAGAGAGCAATGGATGGAAGTGGCCATTTCAATGGGAATTAAATCAATGGATAGCCGATACCCTCCCTGGTCAATTTAGGTTTGTTGGTCAAAATTGGTGCATGATGATTAGTTAAATCAATTGCTAACCAAACTGACTTGTTGGATAAAGAAAATGGATAGAGATGATCTCAATTGGCTGGTGCAAAATATCATAGTTTGAGAAATATAAGATCATAAATAAGATGCATTACAATACTCAACTAATTGATGCATGGCTTATGCAATGAACAAATGGTAGAAATTTTATATCTATTCATGGGCCATAGGCTGACGACTCAGACTATGAATTGAAGTCCGTTGTAGTCTAGTTGGTGATGGTTGAATTCAGGATGCTAGTCAACTGATGCATTTGACTACTACATTATTGGCTTTGGTTAATTGATGCATTCAACCAACTCATTATTAGTTTTGGTTGGGAGTTGAGAAACAAAATTGACTAGTCGAATTCTCAAAATTGACAAGTTTTTCAATATGATTTAGGATGGTCTAAAAGTTACAACGAATAAGTCACTTGTCTCATTGATGTATAAACATATGTCTTAAAAAGAAAAATGTCAATATAATGAGGTTGAAAAAAGAGCTATATGAGGTTTTTTTTTAAGGGTAAGGTTATAAGTTGTATATAGGTGTAGTATGAAGGTTGATAATCATATAATTAATTATTGAAAAATGTTAATGGATTAATATATTAAATATATGATTACATGAAGGATAGTCTAATAGAGTCTATAATAAAGTAAATACTCAATTCTAAAGTTAGAATAGTTGAAAAAAAGAAGAAAAAAGAGAAATGTTGTTGGGTGACTCGATTGAATTAATGTACAATGAAATTAAGTCGATTGAGTTAGTAAGTTTTCATTGTAAGTTGGTTCCTCACTCACATTAGTCGATAGCACTTTGGTCGGGTCAATGAAATTTTGTTATCAACATAAAGAGTTTTTGTACAATTGAATTTTACTAATAGTTAGAGCATCATAGTAGACTCTAACCATTGAGTCATATCTTAGCGAAGTCAAGTCATGATCACAAATTAGAGTCCTAGAATTGAGTCAGAGTCATAGTCATCATTTATGTAAATATAAAGTCTAGACTCCATTTGATTACCAAAGACCTGAAAGTATAAAGAAGCCATGGTTGACAGTAACAAAGCAACATAAGACAAAGTTTGAAGAATTGGTAGAGAATCTAGCAAGGGTATCCAAGTTTGATCAAGTAATGAGAATATAGGCATTGGAACATTAACATTGAGCACATGATTGAAAGACAATGTAGCATTGAAGATGAGCATTGCTTGAGGAATTTTTTGTATCTTTGATTGAGCATTTCATTAGAGCACTTTCAGAGAGTACTGATTTTAAAGTTCTCGCTAAAATGACAAGACAAGGGAATATGCCATTCAAGAAAGAGACATAAGATTACACACACACACAAAAAGATATGAAAGGACAAGATGACGACACAAGAACAATTGAACTGATTGATACCCCCAACATAACAATTGTAGAATATTTCCTTGGGTTGTGACCTTAGAATCCATAAAGTAGAGAAATGGTAGGTAGTCCGAAACATGTTTCTCTACCATGGGGTCTTGTGGAGGGGAAATATAAGCACACGATGATCCACTCAATTCCCCAGAGGCACCATGGTGTAACAATAGGGAGGACCATACTGACCGTGGTATCCTCCTTTATATCCACCTCTACCTTGATAACCAACTCCTATACCTCCTTGACCTTGGTTTTGTTTTGAAACTTGAGTACGATAGAAAATATGGTAATTCAACTTGTTTCAATTGTTATGTTGAATTTTTATTGTATTATGGGTTGAATATAAATAGATAGCAAACCATTTTGGCTTCATGTTCTTCAAATTATTTAGGTAGTCTTTTGTGATGTGGTTGGTAATGAGTTGACATAATTCACAATAGTATTCACGCTGGACCTTTTTGACATCTAATTATCTTTCTTTCAACTCATGGTACTTGTAGTAGTCCTTTATGTTCCCTTTTTTCATATAGATAGTGCACCAAAGGTCACTTCTCCACATAGCGAGGTCTGAGAGTGTTTTTTGCATCATCTGCAATATTTATTCAACCTTTGTATCCGTGGATAGTGTGGTCTAGTCATCATTCAAATCTATTTGTTTCACTTTTTTAAGGGAATATTTACAGGATTGAATCTCATGCATTATTAATGGTGCCCTAATTTTCTGAAATAGTCTTTCCACAAACCACTGTATTAACAATTCCTTGCTGATTGTATAAGGGATCAGGATGAGTAGGTTTTGAAATATTTTATCATATTCCCTTATAGATTCTCCTAGAATTTATTTAATTTCCTTCAACTTATGTGTATCCAAGTGTTTTCTATCTTGTGTTTTAAATAATTTCAAGAAATTACTCTTGATTTCTACCTTCATTCTCGTTTGGTTATCCTTGAAGTTCATGAACCAAGCGAGGGATATTTTTCTAAGGGCCCCAACATACTGTTCCATCTATTTCATTTTATCTGTAATGTCCGTGGTATTCCAAAAATTATTAGATATGAACCAATGTCTCTTGGGGTCCTCATCCCCCTCATATAGAGGTAGGTGATGTTGCAACATTTTGTTTGTGAAGATGGGTTTCGACTATGACTGGATTTTTATTGGTGGAATCAATTGCATTGCTTGTTTGATTGATTTTGTAGATTGAAATTTTTCAATTGGCTATGGGGTTGCCTATGTTTGGTAGGATTTATCTGTATACTCGACAAGACTACTTACTTCTGGTCGTGTCTCTTCATCACAACCCTCAGTTGAAACTATGTGTTCTTCTTCAGTTATTAAATTTGGCAGGGGGGCATAGTCATGAGATCCTGAATATGGACGTGTATATTATTATCACCTTCGACATTTACCTAGTTTTTAGACTAGGGTATCTCAATTAGAGTTTGTTAATGACTTGTTCTTTTTCATTTAGTTAATTCCACACCGAAGAAAGATTGGAGTCTATTTGTAGTCACTTCTAGAGAAATTCTCTAACTTAGGGACTTGCTTGATTTAAGTTTGAAAATATTCACAACAATGGTCTTGACTCGTTGACATACATACTCTCACTATTCCTTGCCAGTCGAAGGGTGCCAACCCCAACCTCTATTAACTACAGTTCTTCATCTAACCTAGGAACCATCGAGGTTGCTTCCACTACCACATCTATCTAATCAACATTAAAATTAGATCGGTCCAACGCTCCAATGACTCGCCGATCCTAAGGAAATGTTCTTCTACATTGACAAGGGTCTGTGACATCATGTATCTCAACCCTTCTCCTTTGTTTTTTGTCTCATTCAATATTTTGAAAATTGATTAT
This sequence comes from Picea mariana, assembly GCA_032191745.1. Taxonomy (NCBI): domain Eukaryota; kingdom Viridiplantae; phylum Streptophyta; class Pinopsida; order Pinales; family Pinaceae; genus Picea; species Picea mariana. Next base: position 20,335 of record JASDQU011375973.1, read on the forward strand.
TGGCTTGTGAAATTTCATTCTTCTTGTGGTTATTTTATTTATTCTCTCATCTAATGTATATTCCCTTTATTTTTTAGTTGACATCCTCCCTTTTCTTAGCATTCTTGCAAGGTCTTCCTCGGTGTAGGTTGGCCAAGGTTTTACTCCAATTGAGGCATCTCATGAATAGTTACCCCCCATTGCCGACCTTGGTCTTACTCTCAGTCAGCGATGGAAAGATTGTTAGTCATGTTCATTTTCGCAAAAAGTATTCCCATGCTTCTTGGTTATTCTTGTAGTCTAAGTTCAAAAATTTATCCCACTCTTGTTTTGTAACGTACCTAGCCCCAAGCTAGATCACATCACTGCTAAAACGACCCAATAAATTTTTTTGATACCAAATTTAGATGCGGAAATAATACACAACATGACACTCATACTCATGCAACTATCCATACTAATTAAAAATGTAAATGCAACTACTTTAACTATGCACAATGAAAAATAATCACATACAGAAACATTCAACCACATAAATGTAAATTCATATGCATCACTCTACTCACAATAAGTAACATTAACTAGAATAACTCATAGTAAAATGCATACCAACTATATCAAAATTTAACATGAATAAAAAAAACAAATAATAACATTTATCTTAAGAAATATGCAACTTGCTGTAGAGGACAAACATTCCTCCCAATGATAGAGTTTTTTTTCTAGTTCTCAACATTAAGTCACCCTCAATTTGGGGATATGAATCCACAAGAGATGGTGGCCCCTAAGGTTGGCTAATTCTCCCCTTTCAACAGTCAATTCCCACAACTAATTCTAGTCCACTAGCTCTCTTCTCCACAACATGCACAACCCAAGGGATGGAATTCCCCTTCACTGCTCAAATCCCTAATGCCTTTCCATTCCCCTCCAAGGATTTCAACATAGGTTAGAATAGAAATCTCTCTGCTAGGACCTTAGGAATTCTACAACTGCAAAAACAATTCACCCAACAACATAACACTTGCTTCCCTTGATGAATTTCAAACAAAAAGTTACTCACAGGCCCACAACCTATTTCTCCATGAAATCACAGCTCCAAACAGATGCCAAATATTCCCACAACAACTGACTTCAATATTCAACACTCATAACTGCTTTGCAATCCTACTGGATGTCTGTGCTCAGCCTTTACCTTCTAAAATTCCATACATCTAGCCAAATAATCAATGACATCTTTATTCATACCAAGCCAAAAATATTGGCCTCTTACAACTGTAATAGTTTTATGGTATCCTGGATGTCCAATGTATGGCACATTATGCATCTCCTTTAAAACTAGATTTCTCAATTCTTAAGAATTGAGAACATAAACTTTGTTTTGGAATAAGAGGATTCCATCCTCTTCTAGTTTATAATCCTGATATTTTTGTTGTAAGATTTCTTTAGCTTGCACATAATGCTCGTCTTCTGTTACAACCTCTAGAATTCTATCTTTAAAACTATCTTGTACATACTAATCATTGTAGCATGAAATTTATGCACCTTTCTTCTGAGTGCATCAACCACCTTGTTCTCTTTTCCCCTTATGTGCTTTATGTCAAAGTCATATTCATTAAGAAATTCTATCCATAAATTTTGTCTAGCGTTTAGCGTTGATTGTTCAAACAAGTGTTCTAGACCACTATGGTCTATCCTCAATTCAAATTTTCCGTCCATAAGGTAATTCCTCCACATCCTTAAAACATGTAATATGGCTTCCAACTCTAAGTCATGCGTGGCATAATTTATTTCACGCTCCAATTTTCTAGACTCACAACAAATTACATGTCCATTTTGTGTAAGTAATCCATTGATCCCTTCCTTGCATGCATCTATGCACAGAACAAAATCCTCATCTAGATTTGCAACTTTTAAAATAGGTTCACTAGTTTGCAAATCCTTTAAGTGCTGGAAATTTCCTTCACACATAGCACTCCATTCAAACTTCACTCCTTTATTTTTAAAATATGTTATTGGGTGTGCAATCTTGGAGAATCCCATGATGAATCTCCTATAGTAACCATCTAGACCTATAAATGATCTAACCTCTGAAATGTTTGTTGGTGTTGACCAAATTTTGATTGCTTTGATTTTATCTCGGTCCATTGCTATGCCATCTTGCGAAACAATATGACCCAAATAATGGATCTACTTTTGATAAAAAGTGCATTTACTCAACTTGGAATACAATTGGTGCTCTCTCAACACTTGTAACACCATCCTAAAATGTTTCTCATTCTCCTCCTCCATCTTGGAATATATAATAATATCAACCAAGAATGCAATGACAAACTTGTTCAAGAAATCCTTGAACACCCTATTCATCAGACACATAAATGTAGCAGGCACATTTTTCAACCCAAAAGGAACCACTACAAATTCATAGTTTCCATACCTTGTCCTAAAGGCTATTTTGCTAATGTCTTCTTCTGTAATTCTAACTTGATGATAACCTAATCTCAAGTCAATCTTGGAGAATATCTTTGCTCCTTTCAGTTGATAAAAAAGATCATCAATCATTGGCAAATGATACTTGTTTTTTATTGTAACCTTGTTCAGTTGTCTGAAGTTGATACACAACTTCAATGTTCCATCTTTTTTCGATACACAACCTCAATGTGCCATATTTTTTCTTAACAAAAAGAAATAGGGCTCCCTAAGGAGAAACACTTGGGTGTATGTACCCTTTCTTCAACAAACATTCTAGCTTAATTTGCAACTCTTTTGGCTCTAGTAGGCTCATTCTATAGGGAGTTTTGGACACTAGGGAAGCTCTAGGCATTAAGTCAACATAGAAATCTATATCCCTTTTTGGTGGCAATCCTGGAAACTTGCCAAACGCATCTTCATATTCTTCTAAGACTAGATAATATTCAATATTTGGCTCCTTATCCTTCATTGGTTCTTCCATATGGGCTGCATATATTTGTCACCCTTTTCTAAAACTTCTTTTCAGCTGCAATGCTAAAATATCTTGGAAAGATATAGTCCTTGGAATACCTTGCACTATCCTTGAATTCCCTTCCTCATTAAGACACGTGAAAGCATTGTTATAACAATATAACACAACATGATGTTTTGCTAGCCAATCAATACCAATCAAGCAGTCATAAGACCCAAGTGGTATGATGTTCAAATCTGCCTTAGTGTTGACTCCATTCATGTTTATTGGGCATTTATTAACAATCTCATTAATTCTTCTCTTGGTTCCAATAACTAGTTGAACTAACCAAAACTTTTCATGCTTAAATTTCTTCAATTTAAATCTTTCAACTAGATTTGAATCTATATAGTTGTGATTAGCTTCATAATCAATCAAAATAGGTATGGGATGATTATCAATCTTACCTTCTACCTTAATCATGTGGGATTGATAGTCCTCTTTTCCATTGTTCAAGGATGCATAGATCCTTGGCATTCTTCTGCCCACGTCCTTTACTATCTCCTTATGCTTGATGCTATGCACAATGTTCATGTTGTCTCCTCGGTGAGAAAAATATTTATACATGTGATCTTCTTCAAATCCACAACACTTTATGGGATGTTGTCTTGGATTCTTTCCCAAGTAATCTATTATTTTTCGATTGCCTTGAGATGGTTTCCCTTGTTGATATGCTTGAGATCTATTTTTGATGGAAGGTGGCTTGAAACCTTTATTCCTTTGATCCATCTTGCCTTTCTTATTGTCATACCATGCCTTTTGGAAAGCTGACCTTCCTCTGTTATGCTCATACAAATACCTAGCCTTCCTTATGACTTCTTCTAAATTCTTGGGCTCATCAAACTGAATTTCAACTCACGTCACTGCTAAAATAACCCAATAAAAATTTTCTGATACCAAATCTAGATGCAGTGGAAATAATACACAACATGACATTCATACTCATGCAACTGTCCATACTAAGTAAAAATGTAAATGCAAGTATTGTTGGTTGTGGAGCCTGATTATCTTCCTGATTCAAAGGTCCTTGCTTTCAGCCGTGTTTATACCCAATGAAGTATTTACACCCC
>JASDQU011375975.1:7250-20365 GCA_032191745.1 Picea mariana
TCCTTAGCATGGTAATCATATTTTATGATTAATTACAAGCTGGAGGAAATAGGGGAGTTACAAGGAGGAAGCACCACCTTCATTCACACGCACTCCTCTCGCCACCAGTCTTATGGCCCCCCCAAAGGACCTATATTATGGCAATGGTGACTGCATAGTGGAGGAAGAGATTCCCCCGTGTTGGAAGGAGACCCCCTTGAATGTTATTTCCGTGGTGGATGAAGATGATACGACGATTGCAGTGCATACAATGGACACAGGAAACACAACTAAAGTAGTGGAATAAATGGACGCCAAGATGATGGAGGATCTGCCTCTATTGAACCCTCTCTAATTCGCAGAGGAGCATATTCAGCTCATTTTTTATTTGCGACAAAAATTGGATGATCGAGCCCATATCCATAACTTCTTGGGACAACGCTTGGACCTCCTGATGGGCGCGATGATAGATTATCCAGCAAGAAAAATGTGTCCAACCTATGGACAATTCTTTGTCCCAACCTACAACGCTCAAGGACGGTCGAGCCCAAGCTAACTTCCATGTTTCATGGTCTCTTTTTGCTTTCGTCATTACTATAGAGAGTTACCATTCTCTTTTATGCTTTGTAAGACAGTCGACTAGGGCCACTGCATAATAGATACTCTACTCTCTTTTTTGTTACAGTTTCAGTCAAAATTTCAAACATGTTTTCAGTTACAGTTTCAAACATGCTTAATGGCCACCTATCCTAGTTTCCCTGTTGTGGGAAGACAGGTGACATAATCATGTTTTTTGTATAGCCACACAATGATATAAATATATTTTTGGACTCTTTTATTTAAAAATATATATATATTATGGGTGTTTGAGAATCTTGCACTAATCTAAAAAAATCTCAAAATATGAAATTAAAGAATCTCACTTTTTTTTTTTTGTTATGAGGCTCATATGTTAATTGACGTTCATCCCAACTTAATATTATGGGTGTTTGAGAATCTCGCACTAATATAAAAGAATCTCAAAATCTAATGATTTTATGGGAGAGTAATATAATTATGACTAGTTCTTATTTATTTATTTAGATTCTATGGGAGAGTAATATAATTATGACTAGTTCTTATTGATTTATTTAAATTCATTTTTTAAATTCATTTTAACTAGGATATCTTTGACTTTTTAACGTTGTTGTATATGGATAAAGAGGTTTTGTAAATGATATTGTCTCATGTGAAGCCTCAACAATTCTTGTATCAATAAAGACATTTTGTAAAAAATAATTAATTTACAAAATCAAAGTAAATTAAGTATCAAAATATTATGTCTATGGGCATATCAAAGTATCATGTCTTGATTTATTATCAATTAAAAAATATTCAACAAATAATAATAATCACCCACTCTATGTAGATTTTGACTCTATAGGTGAATGAACCTATTGTTGTCCCTGTGATATTTGGACAAATATCCTTTGTGATGTGCGGGTCACATTATTAGCCAACGAAACAAACTACTTTATCAAATCAAACTGTAAATACCTTAATCTCGTTCTATATTAATTTTTTTATTTTCATGTATGTATTGTTGGAAGTACCAATGCATCAGGACATGTAAGGATATTTGTCTTGAATCAGGGTTCAACATCTAATTATAATCAAACCCGTATTATGGGGGAAACATAATGTAATCATGCATTCCACACACCACACAATTGACATACTAGAGTAAATTTGTTACAAATGGCAAACTAGAAGATGTAAATACATTGAATTGGTCCACAAAAACTTCTCTTCTTTCAATTTCAACTACATTATGAATAGTTGTGCATTATCCATTTAATATGCTATTACATTTTATAAATGAAACAAACATATTAGAAAAAGTGCATATATTCTCCTTGAGATGTTGTAGGTTTAGACCTTTTCTTCCTCGGACTAAAATTTAAATGGAATAAATTAGTAGCAAACAAACATCATCCATTGCATTTCCAGTGTATAATATCACGAGCCACCATTGTGTCACTCTAAAAGGTAAATTTGTATTCTTCCAGTTTCCATACATTATGGATGGTTGTGCATACCATAACCAGTATAATACTGAAGTTCTAGGGATGATGCGGTTTCTTTCCAGCTTATCATCAAACTGAAGACAAATAAATGAAACAATCATATTGCAAACAGAGCTTAGATATCATCCTTAGTGTTGGGATCGAAAGATGTCCTAAAAACAACCTTAGCCTAACATTAATTTTATCAACTAAGGATTCATCTTCTCTTTCAATAATGTCAGCAAAGTCTATGAAGATAGTCGTAGAGGTTTAAATCATGTAGATAATTCAATTACATCAAATCCGAGTCTATCTAAATTACTACAGTAATCAATTTCTTCACGCATTGATAAAAACTCTGAAGCTAATAACTCACTCAACATAATTGTAATCTGAACAATAACACACCATGAATCAAAGCATCAATCAATTTATTGAATTCATTTATCTAAGAAACAATAATTTAATCTGCGAAAACACTTAATGAATCAATCTCTCAATCATTAATTAATCTACTAGAAAGGAACAACGATCTACTGAATATTTAAAAAGGAACAACAAATGTGAATTAAATGAAAGGAACAACAAATGTGAATTTAATGGAAGGAACAACAAATGCGAATTTAACTAAAGGAATCCACAAGCAATAAATTAACATCAAATGGAAATGTAACAACAATCGATAATATCCAGATGGAACATCTATTCTCTGCAAATGGAACATCATAACCAATTCATAAAAGACTCACACGTTAACGAGTCTATCTTAACTATTGAAAGGAAATTCAAATCACAGAACTATAAAAGAATTGATATGATTACATATGAGACAGTAGCTCTTGTCAACTGGGCCCACGATCTTTAGAAGATACTGCTACGAAAAACTCAGTACACAGAAATGATCAAAATGCTTGAAGCATTCATTAATTCCATAACCGATAAATCATTTACAATGGATTGCTATACAGAATGTCAAGAATTAAGAGATCTGAATGCTTGGTTAAATTCTTGGGTATCTCTCTATCGTTCTCTATCCTTTATATATTACAATGAGATAAGTAAATTAAGCTATCTCGAGGATCGAGAGATCCTTAGGATTGCTTTTACTATTTATGAAGATTGCAAGATAAAGAGTCAATCTTCCTTTGAACTGTTTTGTACTTGATTTCTTCGATCTTCAATGGCCTGTGCATGTTCATAATCTTGTTAATTATCTTTAGTTAACAACAATTGTCCATTTCTACATAAAATCAAAACAATTCAAACCAAAGTTCAAAAAATATCTAATATCATTTAATAATATTTCCTAAAGACTTTTTAACCATTTTCTTTCCTAATTACTTCAAATTAATAGAAAAGTCAACAAAGAATATATCACAAATTAGAGTAACAAGGAGAATATTTATACCTTTTTTCTCAACCCAACATACCCCCCAACTTACCTTTTTGCATGTCCTCATGCTAAAAGAGATTTTATATGTAAAGCAGTGATAATGAAGGGTGGAGAGGTCTCTTATCTAGGTCTTCAGAACCCATGCTTACCTTTAAGCTCTTCAAAAGAAACATCTTCCCTTTTCTTATGAATTTCATAAACACTCTGATAACCCTCTAGAGGATACCAAATAATGGGAGGACTTTACATGCATCCAATCCATGAAGGCCCTTCTTCCATGATCATTTTGGCATACCTCTCTAACCTTAGAGAAACTACTTGAAAATGTTTGAAGCCAAATGGTTCCTTGTTCTTGAATTCATTTGAAGAGACATTCCATCTTAATTTGGCAGCAGAAAAGGGTTCTTCTTTAATCTCTCCTAACTAATGTAGACCTAAATGTACAACATGTCTATGGATGGGAGATAAAGAATCCACAAAATTCTCCCTCTTCATGAATGCTCTATGCTGAATAATGGTATCAAAGGGTTTAGGATGTTCCCCTCTGATCCATAGGTCTAGTTTAGCCCACCTAATTTGATTTTTGGCAAAAGACAAGAAGGTCTGAAACTGGATATCCCCAGTGAATGGATTGGGGTTCTCTTCTTTGTTTTCTTCTAGGATGAAGTTGTGAAGATATAGTTCACACAAAAAGTATTGTACTCCATCCTCTTGTTCTTTAAAACATGAAACAAAATTAGAAACAATGGTGAACTCAAAAGATGTTCCTACCCTAATAGCTTTTACTTTTAATAACAGATAACGTTCTAATAGAAATAGGGCATAATTAGTAGCAGGGGCCCTACAAGCTATTATATCATAATAAACACAGAAAATTTCTTTGATTTTCTCCAAAGATCCATCAAGTTGGCCCTGTACCTTATTCACCTTTTCTTTATCTTTGCTGAGCTCAAAAAGGGTCTCATTCTCAGTTGTTGACATGGCTCGGAGTTGTCTGACGACTTTCTAATGTTCTGTCACTGTCACCATTTCACTTCTGCATTGAGTTAGGGTTTGTTGGGATTGTTCTAGTTTTGGTTCCAACTTTCTAATAATGGCATATTGTTCAGGAGAATGAAATACTTCTTTAGTCTGAACAAATGTTTCTATTTTTGTTGGAGCCCCTGTTTGAGTTTCTATTTCAACTATTTCCAAAGGAGCATGAAATTTTGTTTGTGTTCCAACAAAATTGGTGTGAACTGTCCTTCTGGGAAGTGGATTTCTTCCTTGTACTCTAGCCCTCTTAGATTTCTTCTTCTCATGGGATTTTTCATCTTGTTCCAACTGTTTCTTAAGTTGTCTAATTGTTTCTTTCAATCTGCCAACTTTTTGTTTTAATACTTTTATTTTCTAAACCCTTTTCCTCAATGTCTTGTTTTCATGTTCTAATTTTCTGATTTTGTTATTTCCTTTTCTTGCTGATTATTTCTGTCTATGGGGAATTTCAAGGTATTCCCCACCTTGATCAACTAGTAACCGATTCCCGATATATTCTGGGTGCTCTAGTTTTTCTAAAGGATTTTTCTCATCAAACTGGGGTTCTGGTTGTTTTGTTCCCTTAGGAGATGGAATCTTTATATCAGAAAGATCAAAGACATGGTTTGAATGAGAAGAAGTTGGGGCTTGGGGTTCTCCTGACCTGTCTGTATCTTCAGTAAGTGATATCCCTAAATTTTCCAATACTTGGGCCATATCTTTTTCATAACTTCCGAAGAAATCATCCTTCTTTTATGCAGGGATTTCATGTGATGGTTGTTCTGTTTGTATAGTTTTCTGAGTGCTTTCAGGTTGTGTTGTCTCTTTACCCTTTATTCTTTTTACAGTGGAGGTTTCAGGAACATAAATTGTTCTTTGTCTCTTATTCTTTGATGTTCCTTCCTACATGCTCTAAGTTTCTTCCAACTAAATGAGGTATGCTTCCATTTCAGGTTGGGTTACTGGAATTTCAAATTGGGCATTATATCCTTCTATCTAGGCTGCCTCAATTCCTTGTGGGGGAATTTCATGGTGGACTTCAGGTTGCTCAATTTGTAAGGGCCTATCGGGCCTAATTAAGTCTCCCCAGGTTATTTGTGTATGGTTTAAGTCCATGTTTACTATCAATTTTACTAACCCGTGATGACTAATTACATTAGCAGGGTCTTTGGCTTTTTGGGTTCTTCCAACGACTTCATGCAGCATGGTATTAAAAAAGAATGGTAGATTTATCACTAACCATTGTTTTAATACTGCCAGTAGCTTGAGGTGGCGAGGTCTCACCACGTCGTGTTGCCCGTCACATGTGATATATCTATGTATCATGCCTTGTATCTCCTTCCATGGTTTTCTAAGAGTAGAGGGGTTGAGGCCTTTCCCTTTTTTGTCAAATTCTTCCCCTGGTTCTACGAAGGACTCCATAGCTTCCTTGAGTGATGTGTATTTACCGGTCCACTATGTTCCTTCGTTTGGGAGTCTTGTTACCTCAGCTATAATGGCATCGGTAACTGGTACTTTTATGCCTTGAAATACTGAGACTCCCTCCTATAAGTTTTGTAAGAATGCTAGCACGACATTTATATCAAATCCCTGCGGTCTGTTAAAGTATTGTGTCCATCCCAAATGGTGTATAATTTCCCTTTCCTGATCGGTTAATTGCAACAATGTAAGCTAGCGACGGATGCTTTGACCACCCATTTTTTTTGTAAACAAGTTAGCACAACTAACATTCCCAACTGCAAACTTAGTTAGACCATCCTGTGAGAAAAAATTACTAGAAATGGTAAAAATTACAGAACAACAATGGTATATAGAAATACGAATTTTCCCATTATCTATAATCATTATGGTCTATCGATAATCGTGTGGAATATCTATCCCCTGATAAATGAAAAGGTCAACCTCGACTGTCGGTATGTGTGAATGTAATGATGGCGGTCAGTCAAGTGAGGGATAATTATTACAATGTCGCCGCTGGGAGAACAACCACTAATAACTTTCAAAGCATTTTAATGTTAATCATGAACGATAATCACACCTTTTGTGGAAAGTACAAGTTCAAATACCAATGTTCAAATATGTTAAGGAAGAATATTCTGAGTAGTCCTAATTTGTTCACGTTTTATAAATATGCCACATATCATAACTTTGTTACTTTCCCTTGTGTTGAATATAGCCAGAATGATAGCCTCCTTTTTTTTTAAGAAAGGAAGTCTATGAACACAATAAAAACTTAGTGCATTAAAATAAACTTCAATACCACAGGCAGAGCCACTGCTGCCAGCAAGCGTCCATAGCCTTGATAGGGTTTCCTTTTAACCCATAGGTGAGACAATATCCTTAATAAATAGTTTGAATAGTTTTTTCCCAAAAATGCCACTATCCTGGTTTGGTGGCCAAACAACAATAATGCCACTCACTAGATCGTAACAAAGTGAATAAGTTGGCTTGTTATGAGACCTCTTGTCCTTTGACACTAAATGTCAAAGGCCATTTCCCTGGTGTGGTAGCCATAGTGGGAATGTCACTTATGTTAATCTCTTATAATCGTGGTAGGTTGGCTCATGATGAGACCCCCTATCCTTTTTGGGAGAAGGTTATTTTCTTTATTTATATTTATTATTATTATTATTATTATTATTATTATTATTTAGGCTCTATTAAGGGAGGCTCATTTACTCCTTAAGAGTGTGGGATCGCATAAGAAGTGTAAGAATGCCAAGTAAAAATGTGCATTAGACTCCTTATTATGATGTGAAGGAAAATTATAATTCAAGTATATGTATATATATATAGGGGAAAGAAACGAATTATGGTGGTTAAGGATTATGAACAATATTAAGATCATTCGGAAAAATCAACCCATGAATAGTTTGATAAGGTATGCTAGATATTCCTCGAAAAGAAAATGACAAATCTTTACCATGATGATTAGAAGTGATGTTGTTGAAAATTAGTTAGTGAAGTTCATACCCAAAGGAGTGGCTAAATGTATCAGAAGCATGTGTTGTTGGTGGAAACAAAAATTGTTTATTTTCAAAGGAAAGGAACAACCGCAAAAAGGAACAACAATTGTTCCTTTCGAATGAACAATGCTACCTGAAAAAAGAAACGACAACCGTGAAAAAGGGTATGACAGCTGTTACAATCGAATGAAGGACACTAACCGCAAAGGGAAAAACAATCGCAACAAAGGGAATGACAGTTGTTACATTTGAATGAATGACACTACCCGCAAAGGGAACATCAATCGCAACAAAGGAAACGACAACTGTTATGTTAAAATGAAAGACACTACCTGCAAAGGGAACAACAATCACAACAAAGGGAACGACAGTTGTTACGTTCCAATGAACGACAACGATGATTTTCAAATTTAACCATCTAATTAAGTAATTGGATACCTCTCGCAAATATTTTTAGCGAATATAGAATTGATTAGTCATTTAACTAAATTCATTTAATTTTTTATGGGTAGGTTTATTCAATGATTGCAGTATTGGATGGTTTGCAGTGCCATGCATTCATTTTCTATTTACTATAGCCGCGCATTCTTTTAGTGTAGTCACCTGATTTTTTTTTGCGGAACATGACATATTCATCTCATGTATAAAACAAGGTTTATATTTGATGGATTTTTGAAAGTGAGACAAGAGAAATTTGAAGTTTTGAATGAGAAACATAAAAGAGTGCTAATTATATTTCATTATAGTCATCTTTTTCTAGTTTTTGTTCTCCAAATATCTTTATAGTGACTTTCCTAGAAAGTAAAAACCTAAAAACTCAATCAAATCTTTAAAGAAAACTATATACAATATGTATAGTGATGGAAAGACAACAATTTCATGGAGTTGAAGCTATTGGGTTACCTTCCCAGCTAGCTAGAATTTGAACAATAGGATCATTACTTACTTCTTGGAAAAATGATTCTCTTGAAAGCGGTTGGTGGTAGAGTCGTATCCGATGTCCATTTACTAGAAAAGAAGAACCAGACCCATCGATGGTAGCTAAGGTGACAGTTCCATTATCATGGACTTGGTTTATTTCATACAGTCCCAACCACCTTGTCTGCAACTTACCAGAAAAATGCTGAAATCTGGAATCATAGAGAAGCACCCAATCACCTTTCTAGAAGGATTTCTTCTTGATATGCTTATCATGCCAGCTAGCTCTCTGCTGTTGAATAACAACCGTGCGATGAAGGGAAAAGAAAAGTGCTTCATCGAACTCATTGAGTTGTTGTAAGCGCTTCATGTGTGCTTCCATAAGATCCTGTCCAATTTCCTGGGCCATTCATAGAGTCTTGATCTCAAATTCAATTGGAAAGATAGGCTCTTTTCCAAAGACTAGGTGATAAGGAGAGTAGACAGTAGTGTTACGCCATGTTGTGCGATAGGCCCATAAGGCATTTGGAAGCTCGGCTACCCAATTTTGATGGTTTGTTGAAACTAGTTTTGTCAAGATTACCTCCAAGACTTTATTGGTACTTTCCACTTGTTCATTTTCCTGTGGGTGGTAAGGGGAGGTAACCCTGTGTGTAATGTGATAATTGTGCAGAGTGGCTAAGATTTTATGTGCTTTAAATTGCAACCCTTCATTTGTGATTACTTCCCTGGGTAATCCATAGCATACAAATAGTTCAAAGAGAAACTTAATGATTGCTTCCTCAGTTGTGTTTGGCAAGGCCACTACTTCTACCCACTTGGTCATATAGTATGTTGCAACTAGTATGTAATCTTTTTGGTTTGATTTTGGGTTGAAGGGGCCAACAAAATCTAGTGCCCATCTCTCAAAATGATCCATCACCACTTGTGGTTGTAGGGGAATTTCATCAGCTTGGCCTGGCCGACCCATTCTCTGACAGTTGTCATAGGCCTAGACATACTTCTTTTCATCTTTGAATATTGAGGGCCAATAGTAGCCCATATGTAAAACCTTATGCCCAGTTTTGCAGTCTGCAAAATGTTCGCCATAGGGCTCATCATGACCTGCCTTCAAGACATCGTAAATTTCATCGTCTCTGACACATCTTCGAATCTAAAGATCAGACCCTATGTGGAAAATATATCCACCAATCCAAGTGAACCATGCACTGCGCTGAACAATTAATTTCCTTTATCTTGATGACAGGTGTGCTGGAAATCTCATCAACATACCAAAGCATCTTAATAGTGACAGTGAACAAGTGTTCGTATGGAAATTGGTCTTCAACTGTCAAAGAGTTATCTGTTTTTGGTACATGAGACAAGAAATCTGCAACAAGATTCTCTCTTCTCGATCGATCCTTAATGGTGATGTTGAATTCCTGCAATAGAAACAACCACCGAGTAACCCATCCATTAGTAATTGTTTTTTTGGCTAAATATATAATAGCAGGGTGATCATTATACAAAATTACTGGATAGCCTATTATATAGTGGTGAAATTTATTAATAGCATGTATAATGACTAAAAATTATTTTTCTGTTACTCTGTAATTTAATTATACAAGAGTAAGATTTTTGCTAATAAAATAAATAACATAATATTTCTTGTCTTCTTTCTGTTCAAGGACAGGGCCTATAGCGATATCTGATGCATCTGAAGAGATGTGAAATGGTAATTTCCAGTTTGTTCCTCTCAACACCGATGTTGTTGAAAATAACCTTTCAAGATCTACAAATGAAACATCACACTTATCAGACCACTAAAATTCCACATTACCAATTAAAGAATGTAAAGGTCCAACTATTCTTGAAATTTTTTCTATGAATCTGTGATAATATCCTGCACAGCCAAGGAAACTACGTACCTTGGTTTGTGTATGAGGTGTAGGAAAATTAAGGATTACCTCTATTTTTGCTAGGTCTACCTTGATTCTTTCTGTAGAAACATAGTTCCCTAGTACCACACCTTCATTCATCATCATATGACATTTCTCATGACTCAAAAATAACCTAGTAGCAATGCAACATTCCAGTACCTTCTCTATATTGTTTAAAGCTTGATCAAAATTAGTGCCATAAGGGGTGAAATCGTCCATGTAAACTTCAAGTCCTTCATTAATTAAATAAAAAAATATGCTTAAAATAGCTCTCTGGAATGTAGTTGGAGCATCACATAATCCAAAGGGAAATACTCGATATGTGAAGGTACCCTAGGGACATGTAAATGTAGTTTTATCCTGGTCTTCTGGAGTGATCTAAATCTGATTATAACCGCTAAATCCATCTAGGAAGGAGAAAAATTGCTTCCTGCTAAAGTATCAAGGACCTGATCAATAAAAGGTAGGGGAAAATGGTCCTTTTTAGTAGCTTTATTGAGTTCTCTGTAGTCTACAAAGATTCACCACTTACCATTCTTTTTAGGGACGATTACTAGTGGAGAGACCCACTGGCTGTTTGAAATAGGATATATGAAATCTACATCCAACCGTTTCTGTAATTCTTCTTTGACAATGTCCCTAAGATGAGGGTTTAATATTCATTGGGGATGTCGGATGGGTTTGGCATATTTTTTGATATAGATATGATGTGTACATAGTTGGGGATCAATGCCCTTCATGTTGGGATACTCCCAAGAAAAATCTTGTTGATATTTAGAAAGGATCTGAATCAATTTTTGTTGTTGTTGCTCATTCAAATTGGCATTAATATTTAGAAATATTTCTGGTACAATTTCAACTGTAATGTTGTTGTGGACAACAATAGTGGGAATATGTTTCTCCATCAATTCTTCCAAAGGATCTCCCTATGCTTCATTATCTAGAACAACTTTTAGCATTTGACATGTTGGGTTGCTTATAACAGTTGGGTTGTTATTGAAGCTATTGATCACATCATATTCTAGTTGATTTTTGAGCCCAATAGCTTCTTCTAATGTGAGAGGAGATCATAGGTTTTCTTATGGATATCTAGGTGGTTGCAACTGCTGATGTATGACAGGAAGACTTGGTTTAACTGGGGGATACAAGATAAGGTTTTTTATAGCACTTCCTATAGCAATTGTCATGTTTTCTATGTGACATCCTATGTATGCATCTGTTGTTTCTATCCATGGTCGGCCCAATATTAATGGGTTTCCATCGAGTCTACTTCTTGAGTTGATAACTAGGAAATAAGCTGGGTATTCCCAAGAGTCGACCGAAATTACTATGTCTTGTAATGTGCCGACTGGTTTAACCACCGTTCTATCAGCCAGTTCTAACATAATTGAAGTAGGTTCAAATGAGGTGATCCCTAAGACATTATAGGTCTTGGTAGTCATAATATTGATGGTTGCACCCAAATCCACACTACTACATATTGTAAAAATTCCAACGTTTTATTTGCAGCGTTATGGACAAAATTGTCCATATTGTCGCAAAATAGAGGAAATTTATAAAAAAAAAAATTCATGTTGCCCGATAACGTCTCTCTTGCCACGTTGACGTCTCTCTTGCCACGTTAACGTCGGTCTTGCCACGTTAACGTCGCTCTTGCCACGTTTTCCACTGGAACGTCTCTCTTGCCACGTTTTCCACTGGAACATCTCTCTTGCCACATTTGTGAAGATGTATGTCTCTCTTGCCACGTTAACGTCGGTCTTGCCATGTTAACATCGCTCTTGCCAAGTTTTCCATTGGAACGTCTCTCTTGCCATGTTTTCCACATGGAACTTCTCTCTTGCCACATTTGTGAAAAGGTGTGTCACAATTGTGATGTTTTGGAAACTAGGTTTTCCCCTCCAACAATCACCTTAATATGTTCACCAAGTCAAAATACCAATGGTCACTTAGGACTTTTTTACGTCGGAATTGCGACATTACAAAATCTATAAATATGTTGCATTTGATGGATGTTGCGACAAGTTTTCTATAATAACGACGCTTCTTACTTCTTGAAGAAGAAGTAACGAGTAAACTGGAGTGCCAACAGTGCAGTAAAGAGGATGCTCCAGTGATCTTTTAATAGAGGGAATCTTGCATCTTCACATGAGATATCATCAAGACAAGATGGTAGAGGAAAAGTATCAGTGCCATTATTCAATTCAAGATCAACATCGTACACCACATCTTGAGAAAAGCTAGGGTTTGCAATGAAAAGCATAAGGTATATGTTGCAGCCATTATCTCTTTCTGAGACTTCTTCTGATGACCATTTTTCTAGACAAAGGGAAGATACCATGCCCATTGGGCACTCTTCATCATTAGCAATATCTTCCACCCTTAAAATAGACATGGATTAGAGATTAGGGTTTAAGTGTTTAAGGGTTGATGGCTAAGGGGTTAGGGAATTTAGGGATTTTGTGTTAAGAGATTAGTGATTAACTAAGGTTGAGGGATTAAGGGTTTATGTAAGGGTTTAGGGTTTGGCTTGATAGGTTTAGGGTTTATGTAATCTACACTTAATAGCAAAACACAAAAAAGAGAGATGTAATGTGAATGTGAATGTTATGGCCAGTCCCAAGGGATCATGGCAGCAACGTTGTAAAATATATGCAGGGCAATATAATATAACATAATATTATATTGCAACTGACCGATCAATAAAAAATATATGCAGGGTAAATACCTCCTGCATCTACCATAATATTAACAGAAATAAAGACTTTAAAATACTCTTGGTTTCCTCTCCTCCTAACATAGTTTTATGTGGAAAAATAGTATTAGGTTTATACTTCTCCACTACCCTCTTGAGGGTTTTTCTTGGTGGCAGATCCAAAGC
>JASDQU011375976.1:3805-24464 GCA_032191745.1 Picea mariana
ATGAGCAGCATAGACAATCATAAACAACCATCATAATACACACATTAACACAAAAAAATGATAGAGTTCACCCCTCTCTTGGCTACATCTCTTTGTCTAGATTCAAATTGATCTTTTTCATTAATACTCAAAGTGTCAAAATCAGTGCTTTACAATGCTCAAAATGAGAATGGATGGCTTCAATGGCTCTAGAACGTCCAAAAACCCCTAGTTGGGATATTCATGCACCTGGTTTGGCCAAAAACTGACTTGGAATCACTCCCTGGAAATTTCTCCCAATTCTATGTTGTCTCTTCTCACCAAAACACACCCAGCCTAACTAAGCCTGGATTATGGGTGTTTCCCGTGCCAAAAACCCAAGACACACGCCTTTCCGCAAAATTGGGCATTATGTTGCACTGTTAGCGTGATTAGAACCCCCAAGGGTGGAGGTGTTGGTCACATGCTACCCAGGTGTCCAGGGCCTAGGCGATAAACCCGACACCCATTGCACGGTAGGACGAGGGTTTGACAGGTTTATTAGCATGTGGCAGAATATCGTTGGTGTGACTGACAAGTGGTGAGGACCATCCATTTAAAAACCTCACACGTAAAGATTGTAGAGTGAAAGGGTCATATGGCGGAACATAATGCAACCGAGGGCTGGGGTTGAGCCCCAGCTCGGGCCTCGCCAAAATCCACAGTTCCACTAACTTAAATACATTTAAACACATATAGAGGTAATAGCCCATCCTGCATAGAGAGCCCAGTCTTGGTGGAGGTCCCAAGTTCAAACCCTATGGACTCCACATAATATTTTACCACTTCAACCAATAACGGGGTGCCACATGGTGGCCCCTAGCTAGGCCACATGGCACCTTCTCATTTGCTTGCTCAATGCCACGTGTCGACCATTCATTGGTCCATGTCAAATGCCACATAGATTGACCACGTCACCCTTAACACTCATCACATGCCACATGTCTATATTGTACCATGCCACATCAGCATCTCTGCTTAGTTATCATTCCACATCACCATGCCACGTGTCCAGTACGGACATGCCACATCAGCACTATATGGACTGTACAGTTAGTAAAATTTTTCATGTTTGGCAAAGCGGACAGAACGTGATATCTCACTCATATGATGTTTTTTTGAACCCGTTCAAGTTGTGTTGGGACCATGAGGATGAGGCCTACGTACGTGTCTATTTTGAAGCAATTCCAAGCACTTTGATTTTTGAGCATATTTTGATCCCCTGGATTAGAAGCACATTCAACAGGTCTTGGCCACCTTATGAAAACACAAAATTATATTCCAATTTGGAGAAGTGTTCCTTCGACATGTAGAGAATTCAATATTTGGGATACATCATGGATGAGCATGGTGTGCATGTGGATCCATCCCAAATCCAATTCATTCGTGATTGACCAATGTCAAAGACACTGACTGAGCTCTGCAGCTTCTTGGGCCTTGCCAAATTCTACTACAGTTTTATGTTGGAGATATCTCATATTGATTGGGCCCTAAGCTAGGTGACCAAGGGTGGAGCCAAGGCCAAGATTTTTTGGGTTTTGTCACAACATAAATCATTCGAGGATTTGAAATTCTGCCTTTGATCAACACCAGTCCTTATTCTACCAGACCTATAACAACCATTTGAGATTGAAACAAATGCTTTAGATTATACTATTAGTGCAGTCCTCACTTAGCATGGGAATCTGATGGCCTATCATAATTAAACATTATATGATGTTGTTCGTAGATACCCCACCTACAACAAAGAGATATACTTCATTGTTCATGCATGTCGACAATAAAAGCATTACATTCTGGGAAAGGAAATGATCATCCACACTCATCACAGGCCTTTGAAATTCATGTAGAGACAAGGAAATTTGAAAAATTACCACCATCAGAAGTGGTCCGTGTACCTGTAACAATTCCACTTAAACATAAAGTACAAGGAGGGAAGCACCAACCATGTTGGGAACTACCTCATCCAATCCCCAGTTGTGGCACACAAGACCTCTGGGTGGCCATAATTATAAAACGGTGATTCAATTTTGTTGAAACCTATCAAAAATTGAGCACAGGAAAACCAGTTCCATATTTTCATCTACAAGATGGATTGTTATGCCATCTGATACATATTTATGTTCCTTCAACTGAGCATGCAAATCTGATCTAGGAAGCTCATTACAATCAAGTGGAAGAACACTTTGGCATGGAAAACATAATGTAAATACTATAAAATATTTTTATTGGTCAAAACTTCGACAATATGTCATCAAGTATATCAAATCATGCACTACCTTCACCATTGTCAAATCATCCATTAAGAAACAGGGGCTATACACCCCTCTTCCTACCCCCGATAGGCCTTGGGAGTCCATCTCCATGGATTACATGTCCAGTCTACCTTCAACCAAGCATAGTAATGAATGTGTCTTTGTTGTTGTTGATAGATTCTCTAAGATGGTATTTTTGACACCCTTTAAGAAGAGTATCACAGTTGAGGCCACTACTAAGCTCTTCTTTGAGTGTGTTTGGGTTCATTTTGGGCTCCCATGGACCATTATTTTAGATTGATACGGTAGGTTCCTGAGTACTTTCTGTAAATGTATTGAACCTGCATAGAATAGATCTAGATAAACAATAATACACACATTTGTAGAGAGAAATTGAGAAAGAAGAAGAAGGAGAGAACAAATAGAAGAGTTCTCATTAACCATAATGAATAATGAATAATTTACACATGATATACTTTGTATAACTCAATGAGTGCACACCGGAGGAGAACCAATGTGCATAGTGGTGGTCTAGAGTGATTTGGACACACACCAACAATTACAGGAGTGAACTTCCACCTATTCTAGTCTCTCAGGCACTTCTGTAGTTAACTATCTCATGTTGAAGTTAAAGCACTAGCTTATTAAGCTGGGGGCTAAGTAGCAACCATCCCTCTATTATGTGTTGGGAAGTCCAAACATAGTTTTATATGGTTCAAGCTTGTGTAAAAATGAAACCACCTACCTCAAGCATAGTTTCCTTTGGTTCAAACTTGTGTAAAAATGAAACCAAGTCAAAGCATAGATTTGTTTATTTTTTAAGCTTGTGTAAAAATAAAATCTATCCCAAACATGGTTTTGTTTTGTTTTAAAGATTGCATAAAAATGAAAACAATTCTGAGCTTAGTATTTTTTCTTTCTCATGCTCGTAAATACATGAGAATAAGTTACCGAGCTTAGTCTTTGTTCTTTCTCGTGCTCGTAAATACGTGAGAATGTAACCGAGTATACTTTTATCACTTTTTCAGACTCGTAATGGTTATACAAAAAAGGAACCCCCTAGAGTTCCCTTTAAGATCTTTTCAGACTCTCTAAACATGAAAATATTGTCTTGTGATCTTGTTCTTTTCACACTCGTTAAAGTATTAGAAAGCACGTCTGTTGAGCGATATTTTATCTCTTTTTCGGTCTCATCAGACTACTTTACGAAAAAAGACATTTTGGAGTTTTCTTTAAGTGGTTTTCAGACTCTCTAAAAATAAAAAACCCTTGAGTTTTCTTTCTTTGGACTCGTTAAAAAATCATCGAAAGACCCATATGGGACCGAACCACTCCTTCCTAGGGTTCGTTAAATATACTCCGAAGGACTCATCCGAAGGATGAGCTTACATTACAAGAATATGTTATCCTCCTCAAGCTTGCGTAAAAATAAAGAGGTACTTGCCAAAAATGGTGGGGGAAAATTGGGAAAGAAATGTGTCTAAACCTGTATTCTATGAAAGAGTCACCTTTGAACATGACACCCTTTCACTTTCTTTTTGTCTAGGTTGGGAAAATCACTTGTCTCTTGATCATACTCCTTTATAAGATTACCCTTTGGTCTATGATCCCTATTGTTGAGTCAGTATTTCCAAGACAATTGTCGTGTCGTCAATATGTTCAAAGAGAAGTTCAACCCTGAAAGCCTTCTATTGCGTCGGCCATTTCTGCAGTCCTTAAGCCTTCTATTGCGTCAACCATCCTTGAGTAAGTTCTAAATCACTTGTTACTCTGATCTACCTCAAATATTGTTACTCATTTCATTTCATTGATGGGGGATACATTAAGGCCCTCCTATGACGAGTCTTTTCATGTCGACTTCAACTCATTATCCAGGAATTAGACTTAGAAACTAATTGGTACCTTGGAACTTGCATGCTTCAATGGCAGGTTTCCTTGCTTTCAACAATGGGTTTTCATTATTGACCCCTGATCGGAAGATTCCGTCGAGTGTTTGACTTCAGCTCATTAATTCGCACACGTTGGATTGTACTAGAGTACCTTGGGAGTCATTGACATTAATGGTGATTTGCCTCACACTTGTTAATGGTATTCACTAATGACTAGTAATCAAGTTGTTTCTACCATGTTCGACTGTAACACATGTATTCACATGGTTAGATTTGTACTATAAAGTGATAGAGATAAAGACCCTGAATCTTTTCTAATATATTAAGGTTGTGTTGGAGTATATTCATATTGTATTGTTGCATAGATCCATAATGTATGTCTCGTGGCTATGTTCAAATTTGAGTCTTTTAAGACATAGATCCACAGTGTATTTTTGGTGGCTATGTNCATGACCTGTCTTACTTGACATGGATCTTTGCATGTCAGCATTTATGCTTTGAGTCATTAGTATTCTGAGTATGGGAATGCCTACCTCAATGATGATATATTATTGTATTGTATTTCTTTGTTTGTTGGCAGGTTTCTGACCGACATGTTCCTTGTTCCCTACACACACTCGACAAATTATTTCAACTATCACTCTATTATAACTTCATACTTTGGGGGGCTCTCTTTTACACATTATTTTCATCATCCCTATGACCGTTAATAATGTAAACCTATATGTTTCCTTCAGAGGGGTCAGTGGCCTAAATTCCTGAAGAAATAAGAGAGAAGAAATTTTACTAAGAGAAGAAGTTGTATTTTCCTGTGTAAAAACCCTATTAAGGAAGATTTTTGCAAGTTGCACTATACACAGGGTGCGTAAATGCCTAATTTCCGCACCTTTCTCTATAGCTAGGTTATGGAGTTTCCGCAGGTTTCTCTATAGCTAGGGTGCAGAAATTCCTGTACTTGGTAAAAATGAGCATATTCTCGATGCTTCTAGAAGGAGAAGCTTCTATGGTGAGGTGGCCTCCTAATGGTTTGCATCTTACTCGCTTTCATGATTTAGTGGGATCATCCTAACCTCCTCACCTTATCATCTTCAACTTATAAAAGGAGAGGAGCTCTCATGGAGAAAGTTAGATTTGCTTGAGCATGGTTTTTTGATTTCAAGCTCGTTAAAAAATGAAACCAACTTTGAGCATGATTTTCTGATTTCAAGCTCGTTAAAAAATGAAACTAGCCTTGAGCATGATTTTATGATTTCAAGCTCGTTAAAAAATGAAACCATCTTTGAGCGTTATTTTCTGATTTCAAGCTTGTTAAAAAATTAAACTAGAGGTTACGAGGATAGTTTTTGTGTCTCTGTAGCAACCTCGTTAAAAAATGAAATAAATATTATGAGCATAGTTCTTGTTTATGTGTCAAGATCATTAAAAAATGAAATAGAGGTCTAGGGATTGAACATGGATTCTCAAGCATAGTTCCTATTCCTGTGTCAAGCTCGTTAAAAAATGAAATAGTATTCCCCCTCTTCAATTTAATCAAGTACTTTGTTACGTATAGTATTTGAAGATTCTTTTCAACCTCCTATGTCGTTGGACGAATCAAATCTTGGGGGGCAATGCTTTTAGCCTCTGGACTTCATGTTGAAGTTAAAGCGCTAGCTTCTTAAGATGGGGGCTAAGTACCAACCATCCCTTTGTTATGTGTTGGGAAGTCCAAGCATAGTTTTGTTTAGTTTTTAATCTTGTGTAAAAATAAAATCTATCCCAAGTATAGTTTTGTTTTGTTTTAAAGCTTGCGTAAAAATGAAAACAATCCTGAGCTTAGTCTTTTTTCTTTATCATGCTCGTAAATATATGAGAATAAGTTACCGAGCTTAGTCTTTGTTCTTTCTTGTTCTTGTAAATACGTGAGAATGTAACTAAGTATACTTTTATCACTTTTTCAGACTCATAAATGTTATATGAAAAAGGAACCCCTTGGAGTTCCCTTTAAGCTCTTTTAAGACTCTATAAACATGAAAAGATTGTTGAGTGATCTTGTTCTTTTCACACTCATTAAAGTATTAGAAATCATATCCATTTACCAATAGTTTATCTCTTTTTCGGTCTCATCAAACTACTTTATGAAAAAGGACATTTTGGAGTTTTCTTTAAGTGTTTTTCAGACTCTCTAAAAATGAAAAACCCATGAGTTTTCTTTCTTTGGACTCGTTAAAAAAGCATCGAAAGACCCATATGGGACCGAACCAATCCTTCCTAGGGTTCATTAAATATACTCTGAAGGACTCATTTGAAGGATGAGCTTACATTACAAGCATATGTTATCCTCCTCAAGCTTGCGTAAAAATAAAGAGGTACTCGCCATAAATGGTGGGGGGAAATTGGGAAAGAAATGTGTCTAAACCTGTATTCTATGAAAGAGTCACCTTTGAACATGACACCCTTTCACTTGCTTTGTGTCTAGGTTGGGAAAATCCCCTTGTCTCTTGATCATATGCCTTTATAAGATTACCCTTTGTTCTATGATCCCTGTTGTTGAGTCAGTATTTTCAAGACAGTTGTCGTGTCGTCAATATGTTCAAAGAGAAGTTCAACCCAGAAAGCCTTCTATTGCGTCAGCTATTTTTGTAGTCCTTAAGCCTTCTGTTGTGTTGGCCATCTCTGAGTCAGTCCTAAATCACTTGTTACTCTGATCTACCTCAAATCTTGTTACATGTTTAATGTCATTGATGGGGGATACATTAAGGTCCTCCTGTGACAAGTCTTTTCTTGTCGACTTCAATCATTATCTAGGAATTAGACTTAGAAACTAATTGGTACCTTGGAACTTGCATGCCTCACTGGTAGGTTTCCTCTCTTTCGACAATGGGTTTTCATTATTGACTCATGATTGGAAGATTCTGCCAAGTGTTCAAATTCATCTCATTAATTCACACCCGTTAGATTGTACTAGAGTACCTTGGGAGTCATTGACATTAATGGTGATTTCCCTCACACTTGTTAATGGTATTCACTAATGACTGGTACTCAAGTGGTTTATACCATGTTCGACTCTAGCACATGTATTTGCATGGTTAGATTCATACTATAGAGTGATAGAGATGAAGATCCTGAATCTTTTCTAACAGATTCAGGTTGCGTTGGAGCATATTCATATTGTATTGTTGCATAGATCCATAATGTATGTCTCGTTTCTATGTTCAAATTTGAGTATTTTAACACATAGATCCACATTGTATTTTTGGTGGCTATGTTCATATTTGAGTCATATTGGCATGGATCCACAGTGTATGTTTGGTGGCCATGCCCTGTTTTACTTAACATGGATATTTGCATGTTAGAATTTATGCTTTGAGTCATTAGTATTCTAAGTATGGGAATGCCTACCTTAGTGATGATTTATTATTGTACTATATTTCCTTGTTTGTTGGTAGGTTTCCAACCGATGTGTTCCTTGTTGCCTACACACACTCGACAAAGTATTTCATCTATCACTATGTTCTAACTTCATACTTTGGGGGGCTCTCTGTGACACATTTGTTTTGTCATCGCTATGACCGTTGATGATGTAAGCCTATTTTTTGCCTTCAGAGGGGTCAGTGGCCTGAATTCCTGAAGGAAGAAGGGAGAAGAACTTTTACTGAGAGAAGAAGTTGTATTTTCCTTTGTAAAAACCCTATTAAGGAATATTTCTGCAGGTTGCACTATACACAGGGTGCGGAAATGCTTGATTTCTGCACCTTTCTCTATAGATAGGTTATGGAGTTTCTGCAGGTTTCTCTATAGCTAGGGTGCGGAAATTCCTACACATGGGAAAAATGAGTGTCTTCTCGATGCTTCTAGAAGGAGAAGCTTATATGGTTAGGTGGCCTCCGAACGGTTTGGATCTTACTCGCTTTCATGATTTAGTTGGATAATCCTAACCTCTTCACATTATCCTCTTCATCTTATAAAAGGAGAGGAGCTCTCATGGAGAAAGTTAGATTGGCTTGAGATTGAGTTTTGTACATTGGAAATTTTGCTTGATTAGAGTGGCTTTGAGCTTTGCTTTGTCAAGATAGATTGTGAGCAACTTTCAGATCTATAGTCACAGAATCCATGGATCAGAAGTGTGTAGGAAGAAAGGAACTATTGGAAGGAACTTGATGAAATCAAGGCATCTGGTTGTATCTTTCTTCCACATTATTTAATACAGATATAATTTTCTTTCCTATATGAATGTTATTTGTCCATATTGTATGATTCCTTGATCACGTACATAGTTTCATATCAAATAGAATATGTTATTCTTGTCTTTGTTGGATTGTGTTTATTTGCATATATTTCTCCATAAGCCTTACGGAGGAGCTTGGATTGCAATGGTGAAGTTAGATATTCAATATTTAAAAGGTATGCCCTAGATCCATTTCTCATTTGATAATTGAAATCTAAGAAAAGAGTAGTGTACTGGATTGTTTTGTTCTAGTTTTGTAGTGAAGCTAGGGATATTGGTTTATGTCCACATTCACTGATTTATACAATAACAAAAGGAAGGAGTCCATATTGGCTTAACATGCCCTCGAAGCCTGCTTGAGGCCATAAAGGGACTCCTTCAGTCGACAAACCAAACATGAGTCATGCATAAATCCCTGGGGTTGCTCCATGTAGATCTTCTCAGAGAGATCACCGTGAAGAAATGCATTCTTCACGTCCATCTGATGAACTTCCCATCCCTTGGCTACC
This sequence comes from Picea mariana, assembly GCA_032191745.1. Lineage (NCBI taxonomy): Eukaryota > Viridiplantae > Streptophyta > Pinopsida > Pinales > Pinaceae > Picea > Picea mariana. Next base: position 12,684 of record JASDQU011375976.1, read on the forward strand.
GCAATGGAAAGTGCCAATCGTATGGAATCCATCTTCGCTACTGGAGCAAAGGTCTCATCATAGTCAATACCATGAACCTACTGAAAGCCTTTGGCGACAAGCCTGGCTTTGTATCTTCTAATCTATCCATCCATTATGCTCTTGGTCCTATAGAACCATCTACATCTGACAAGTTTCCTCCCAGAAGGAAGGGGAACCAAATCCCAAGTCTGGTTCTCGAGGAGGGATTTGTTCTCCTCCTGAATGGAGGATTCCCAAAAGGGATTTCCAATAGCCTCACCATAATACTATGGATCTGAATACTGAACCAAGAAAAGATGTCTAGAGGTAAATGGTTCAGTGGAAGTGAGTGCAATAGGCGTCTCCTTGAAATCAGATTGATTCCTCCTAGTATCAGTTGGATCACCAATGAGATCCCCTGCATCCTGAAGAGTAGTTTGTTCCCACTTGGGCCTCTTCTCTGGCTCTGCAACTACATCTGGATGCTATGACTCTACATCTGACTATACTGAATCTGAATATGAATAATCTTAGTCCTCTGAATCAAAACTCTTGTCTGAAGAAGATTCTTCATGTCCATGCTCATCATCTCGTACAGGTGGAAGAATGAAGGTGTTTACATGCGGGTTGTTGAGGTGCATGAGATACACTTTCCTCGAATTGGAAACTATGCTTGATGATGAGTTTGTCTGAGCAAAGATCAATAAGCCTATACCCCTTCACACCATCAATGTCTCCAACAAAAATACACTTAGTGCTCTGTGGATCAAGTGCCTTCCTCTTTTCAGAGGGAATCTGGGCCCATACACATGAACCAAAAATGCGAAAGTGGGTCACTTCTAGTTTGAGGCCACTCCAAGACTCATAAGGGGTCTTATCCTTGACTGATCTATGGGGAGATATATTTTGGATGTATGTTGCACAATTAAGTGCTTCGGCCCATAGTCTCTGTGGTAGTGAATTTGCATGGAACATGCAAGATGCTATCTCCTTTAGAGATATCTTTTTCCGCTCAGCAACTCCATTTTTTTGCGGAGTATAGGGAACTGTGTGTTGCAACTGAATCCCTGTCTCATGGAAAATATTATGGATATCATGATTTACATACTCTCCCCCGTTATCAGTTCAAAGGACTTTGATCTTCTTTTTGGACTGTGTCTCAACCAAGGCTTTGAAATCTTTGAGGTGTTGAAAGACCTCATATTTTTTCTTGAGAAAGTAGATCCATGTAAAACGTGAGAAATCATCAACAAAAATGAGGAAAAACCTCGTTTTTCTGATGGATGGATGCGGAAAAGGGCCCATAAGGTTACTTAGGATTAGATCTAAAGGTGTGGAAGCTCGTTGAGACTTTCCTTTGTCGAATTTCTCTTGAGAGTGTTTTCCAAGAACACATCCCTCACATACTCCCTTGGAGAAATGGATGTCTGGTAGACCATCAAACAATCTTTGCTTGCTAAGCTTTTGCATGTATCTGAAATTCAAATGTCCAAAACTTTTGTGCCATATCCTACTACTTTCATTAGCATGAGTAAGCAGTAAAGAAGAATCAGGTTCAATGAATTTAGAAAATGTATACAATATAGACTGATGATTTACCTCACCGGTAGAAACCCTGGAGTTGGTTTTCATGTCGTAGATTTCCAAGGAATTTGGTGTGAATATGAATTTTTTTTCATTGTCGGAATTTTTCATCTGATACATAGAGATAAGGTTGATGAAAAGTTTGGGAACGTACAACACATTTTCGAAGCTTCCATTGATGAGTTCAATCCTTCCTTTGTCGGTGACTTCGATAGAAGAGTTGTACCCCATCGGAATAGGAGGACCTTTGCATGCATCCAATGAAGAATATACTTCTTTTGAGGCAGCCATGTGATGTTATTCTCTTGAATCTACGATCCAAGCATCAAGAGAGGAGTTGATGGAAATCAAGGCATGTCTAGAATTGCCTTTCTTGGAATTTGGATCTTCTGGCTTCTTCTTCTTGGCACCCTCAGGGATGCGATCTCCAAGGTTGTTTTGCTGAAGTATTTGAGACATCATATATATTTTATTTTTCATGCATGCAAATTTTGAATGGAATTCTTTGTGACAATACGTGCATTTCTCCCCTTTTCCCCTTTGGATCCGGAGGCATCACTGAAGGGTTTTGTGTACCTTTCCTTCTTCGAATGTGCATAATATTTATCTTTATATTTATCTTTTTATTTGTGATATTTGTGGCTTTCATCATGCATAGTGAGTGTATATTCCCTTGGGCCTTTGATTGTACCCATGTTGATGAGCTTGGTTTTCTCTTGTGTCAGGGATTCGATAAAGTCCTCAAGAGAAGGCAGCTTCCAGTTGGCTCCAGAGGCGAATCTAATAGAATGGAATGTGGATATGAATAAAAATAATTCAATACCAATATTGGATAGAATGGTGAGAACCATTTGTTTCTCATCCTTCGATTTATCAACCCCGTAAGCTTTGAGTTGCGACAGTAAATCCTTGAATTTTGTAAAGAAATCTTGGATATTGTCGAGTGTTTTTTGGATCCAATGTAAGTAGTTCCGCCTCCAGAATGTGTCCCCTCATCTCATTTTGTTTTCCAAATATCCCTTCCAAGGTGGTCCAGGCTTCATTGGGAGTCTTACAGGAAGATATGTGAAAAAGGAGATTAGGAGAAATAAGACTGCAAATTGTTGCGAGTGCCTCATCCATGCAATTTAAATACTTGGATTTTTCTATGGTTGATGTAGGTTTTGTATCTGTATTCAAGGTTAACATGTACAACCCTCTGGTTCAGATATGTATGGCTATTTTCTCCTTCCATGCAAAACAATTGTAAGGTGTAAGAATGAATTCTTTTTGGAAACCATCTTTCCCCTGTCTTCAATATTTTGTACCTGCAAAAAAAAATTGGTGTAGCTTTTTCTTAGTATTCTGTCAGCTCTAATACCATGTAAATGTGTTGAACCTACATAGAATAGATCTATCTAAACAATAATACACACATTTGTATAGATAAATTGAAAAAGAAGAAGAATGAGAGAAATAATAGAAGAATTCTCATTAACCGTAATGAATAATGAATAATTTACACATGATATACTCTGTATAACTTAATGAGTGCGCACTAGAGGAGAACCAGTGCACCATAGTGGTGGTATAGAGTGATATGGACACAAACCAACAGTTATGGGATTGAACTTCCACCTAGTCTAGTCTCTCAGGCAGTTACGGGAGTGAATTGCCACCTAGTTGAGTTAACTAGTCAACTAGTCTTCAGTTAACTGACTAAACATAGAGTAGTGAGGAGTTAACTCAGGAAATAAAGGGTAAGGCACCAGTATGGTGATGATCCCAAGTCAAGTGTGCATTATCTAGTGATGATCCCAATGTCTCATGGTGACAAAACCAATGTAGCATCTAAACTCAACTCAACTAGTCAAACTGAAGTGTCAACTGAAAGAGAATATTCTCCAGGTGGAATATTCTACCCTAAAATATAGGAGACATGATAATGACTAATTATGACTAATAAACAAGGAAAAACCTTAGGAAAAAGAAATCCTAGGTGTGTGTGAAGTAACTCCAACACTTTTTGGTCCATCCTATGGTCAATGATGGACACCAAGTTGACCAAATAGAATACCTTCCACCCACTGATTGATGGACAAATAGAGGTAGTTATCATGATCAGTGTTCATATCTTGAGGATGTACAATTGCAAAAATCCACACATGTTGGACAGGAAGCTTTGGAAACAGTTTTGTAGTTTTGATACAGTTTTGGGGGAAAATACTAAGTAAAGGAAAAATGTGTGGAAGAAGAAAGAAAGCTAGAGAGCTCATAGCTAAGGTGCATCTAGGAGGACATTGTGCATAAGGAGGATAGTGGGCAGAAGGAGGGCAGTGTACAAAATTAGGAAAGTGTGCAGAAGGAAGACAACGTGCATACATAAGAATAAAGTTGATAGAGGATAAAGAAAGAGAAGAAAGAAGAAGAATAAATCAAACAAAAGGATGACAACACGACATTCTGAAAATAGAAGAAAAGTAGAAAAACAACATGTAGATTGAAAACTAGACAAAAGAAGTCGAACAACCAGTTAACTGAGTTGGCCATGCAATGTAATGGGTTTTGGGGAGGAACTAAATAGGGTTTTGATCCCTATATTTTGATGTATAAATATGTAACAGGTTGGGAGATTAGGTTTCTTTGTTCTATGTCAGGTTATGTTCGATGTTTTGTCTCATACTGTTCGGTTATGTTTGGTTATGTGATGTTAGGTTCTATTCGATATTGAGTTCCAGAGTTCTTGAATGTAGTCGTTTGTGGATGAGAATAATGAATAAAGGAATGATAAAGAGGTGACATGGAATATTGTGTTGTCTGTCTTTCTATGTGTTCTTATGAATTTTGTTTGTATGCATCGTAGAATAGATTTGTATTATGGTTAAATATGGTGAAATGTTCATGATTATGATAGTAAAAAATCTATGCAGTAATATGGAATAGGCTGATTATATAAATCTGAATCATATGTAATTTAATACTGAATAGAAAATATTTATGTGTGCAAACGTAATAAGGAAGAATGAACTGAATGTTTGCCTCACATTCCCTTACTACTACAGAAGCCTGGTTCTCGTAGTCCTAATAGATACCTCAGTTGAGAATTCATCTACACAAGAAGGTGATGCCAAAAGGTCTGGTGTCTAGTGGGTTTTTTTGGTCATAGATAAACTGAACCTAGGGTCTTATAACCCATGCAAAGTTCCAACAAATGGTTTTGTTGCTGAGACCGAGATTTTGTGATTAAGGTGATGTTTTGGAGGATGACTAAGAAGGATATCTTAGAATGGTTGGAAAGGAAGGAACAATATTTTTCATGACAAGAGGAAACAAATACTTGGATGAGTGACAAGAAATGGATGCAAAGGTATGTGTAGGCAGATCTTCATGAAATTTTCTTTGGCGAATTTCCAATTATTCTGATTGAATGGCTAGAAACATTAGTGGAGAACACTGGAAGGTATAGCGTTGCAACACCAAGGAATTGGATTCTTGAATTGGTAAGAAAAATGAATTATGTAAGTAATCCAACTACTTGAGTAATTGATTTTTGGTTGGACAACATACTAGGAGGTTATGTTATTGAATTTGTAGTAGATTGTATTCAATCATACAGTGTCACAAAAATATAATTTTTCAAAGGCTTGCGTGGGAGGTTCTTGAAATATTTAGGGATGTGGATAAATATTTTATTGTGTGGAAATCACATGATGATAATGGAATTTGACTTCTAATGGGTTCATGCACATAGGGGAACCAGGGCATGATAGGAGGATCCTCTAAGATCATGAAGGAAGAAATGAAAGAGATAGGGAGGGACTGAGGATGCACGAAGAGGGTATACCAAATGAAGAATACAAGTTTGGAGAGTTGCACAGAGGAAGGAGGTACAAGAGGAAAAATATTGGGGATGAGAAAGGAGAGTCGTGCATTGAGCTAGAGGGGAGAGAACCTTGTGCAATAGTCCAAATCATGGTGATACCATATATAGGAGGAGAAGAATAGGAGTTTCATTCCATTCCAATAATAGAAGAACTAGTAAGACCTACTCATACAGGATCCTGTGTCGAATCTACAACCCCATGTGCATCACCATGATCAGAGATAATTGTTGAAGATTTGTCAAAATAAATTGTAGTTAGCCAAGGAGGATTGAGTAGTAGCATTAAAAGTAGTGGAAGTAGTCTGCAGAGTCAGAATCAGAGTCAACCAGCATCACCAAGTGGAGGGACTGTAAAAAGAAACATGGAAGGGGTAGATAATATTCTTAGACTTCTTGAGTTCCAGAGAGTGGGTTTAAGGGATCCATAACAACATTTGTTTTTTCTGAGAAACAATTTGTGCCACTAAGAACGTACATGATGAAGGTGTGAAGATTGTGCAATTAGCAACAACATTTAGAGGTCGTGCGCAAGTATGGTATATGAAGTTACAAAGTATCACGCATGTAGGTCAGACTAGGAATTTGACAGAGATAAGGAAAGCATTATTGAAGGAGTTCAAGAAGCGAAATTCGGAGACGTAGTACATCACAGAGATAAAGGAGATTAAACAGGTACAAACAAAGCTAGTATGGGATTATGATCAGATATTTAAAGATGTGATGGGTAGATTGAATTTCCATATTCCATATCAACAACACCAAGAGTGGTTTATTGCAAGGCTTCTACCACACATTCCCAGACCATTAATCCAACATAATTTTTGTTCACAGCCCAAGGCACTAGAAATTGCAATGAAATTGGAATCATCTTTGGTGTGAGATAGTGGAGGAATGGCACAAGTTCAAACACAGTTGGATGCATTGACAATTCAACTGGAATAACTGAAAAAGGGAAAGGAGAAACGTGAGCAAGTCTGGCATACAAATATAGGACTGAAGGCCACCACAAGGATGAATTCCCATCATTCGCATAGTATTTGGTGACAGGAGCATTGAATCCATTACTGGGAGGAGGATATTGTGAGATATGTAAGAAATGGGGCCATCACCCAACTGAGTGTCCATTACTACAGAAGTATCAAAGTACACCAAGGACCTTTTTTAGCAATTTTTGCAAGTATGTAGGGCATGAAGAGAAGGATTTTCATGTGTTTAAATTAATGAGGGAGCACACATCATATATGTATAAGATCCAGTAGGAGAATTATGTAGAATAAGCGGGGGGTCCACAATATAAAATCAAAGAGGTTTCAATCGAGGGAACAAAGGAAAATTTGGCAGAGGCTGAGGTAGAGTAAATTTCGGTAGAGGCATAAGAATACAGATTATATGTTACAATTGTAATCAACCTGGACACTTGGCCTATGACTATAAGAATCTGTGTACAATGTTCACATATTGTAGAGCACTAGATCACTCGATAGAAGAATGTCTCCAACTAGTTGTGAAGTGGTAGGCCAAAGGAAACCAAAATATGAATCTGAATCTGAATGTGTAGAAGATATCAACCAAAATACACAATGAAGGACCAAGAGTAGTAGTTGTTACATGCAGAGGATATAAAATAGGGGCTAATATAATGAATGAAGGAAAATAGACTGAGTAGTGGGTAAGGAATTTAGTTGGGCCTATGCCATCCTTTGATCCTCAGTGAGAGAAGGAGACATATTAGCGATAAAGAAAATAATTACTCGAAGTCTATTGGGGAGCATTAACATCGGCTGTACCTCATATAGAAGATCATGCTATGTCAAATAAGCCATCTGGAAAGGTAAGCATGTTAATAGAATTCTTGAGTATTTGTGTAGAGATAATGAAGGATGAAACTACGCTTTGTACACTATATGACATGATTGATCACTGCACATGAGGGAGGGAAACTCATGTCGCACAAAGGATGGTAAACCAAGTATTGCACAGGAAGAGAACCAATGAGGAATTTAGATTCAATGTGTATATTGGGGAGTAAGATGTGGATAATATTTTCTTTGACTTAGGGTTTGACTTGAATGTGTTACATAAGAAGACATGGGATTTTATGGGAAAACCCATGTTAGTGTGGTCTCTTGTTCATCTAAGGCTCACGAATCAACACAAAATAGTACCAATTGGTCATTTGGTAGGAGTATCTGTGAACATAGATGGGGTGCATAGTGTTAATATTATGGTATCTTCGAGAGGTATGAACCTCTATTGTGACCTATGACGAGATTAGAATATTCTAGAAGGAAGACAAGAAATGAAGAAAACCCTAGACAAGTTGTCGATTGCAGAAATTTATTTAAAATGAATTTATGAGTACCCAGAAGGAGAAGTCGACCCCAGTAAGCCTGCCTAGACTACTATAAATACAGGGCACCAATTCTCATTATTCACATCTCAGCAGTTGTAGAGAGAACTGGATCTGCGCAGGTGCAGTAGCAGCTTGTGCGCAAGTTTCTAGGAAGGTGTGTGCTAGCCTCTGGGTGGGATTATCTGATCAACTTGGTTTCTATTCTTTCCTAGTGCACTATCCTCTCTTAGCTATTGGATTTCTATCAGGATTCTCTTCTCTGTCAAGGTCAAGGTGCTCGGAGGGTGGCTTTGACCTATGGTTGGGTGACGAGGGTATCGTCAATGGTAAAACGAGCACAATATTCTATATTCTAACAGTTTATGGGCCCACACCCCCTTCATTCAGCCTAAAATGCTAGAAGGAAACATAGTCGCTAGTTATTGAGCTCGTTGAGGAACTACCGCTAGGGTTACTAGTAGGAGAAACTTCCAAAACACTGCAGCTAGGGTTACTAGCAGAAGCAGTTGCAGAAACCCTAATCTTCGATTCGGAACCTTGTGATGGAGCATCTCACTCAAGAAGAATATATTCAGATGCAACCTAACTCAGTGCACCTCTTGGATCTCTCAGAAGACAGAAATGACGAAGTTGAAGTTTTGGATCAAGGCATGACCAGTTACCAGTCAACTAAAGATATGTGTGAAACAATCAGTCTTTTACACTACTCAGCACTTACCGAGATGATTGAAGATGACATGTGGATAATCAATAGTGCAGCTTCCAGACACATGACGGGAGATCAAACCAAACTCTCAAATCTAAATGAGAGAAATACATCATACAAAGTGGAGCTTGGAGACAAAAGTACTTACCCCGTCAAAGGATTTGGACAAGCCTCCGTCAAATTGGAATCAGGTAATCATGTTCACTTAAGCAATGTTTTATATGTACTTGGTTTAGAAAAGAATATTGTATCAATATCATGTTTAGAAGACAAGGGAAATAGAATAGCCTTCATGGATGGAAAGGTGTTATCATGGCATAAGAATTCCAGCATAGAGTATGCTAGGGTGATTGGAAGTCGTGAAGGAAATCTGTATAGACTACTAGAACAAAATGAAGAATCTCTAGTACATGACGAAGTCAACCCTAATGAGATTTGGCATAGAAGGTACGCTCATATCAATTATAAAGCATTACCTTTTCTTAGAAAAATGGTTGAAGGAATACCAGAATTGAAATCTACACATGAAGGAATCTACAAGGGATGTGCCCTTGGGAAGAATATCAAGAAACCATTCCCAAGCAACAACAACAGATCCAAGGAAATCCTATATCTAATACACTCAGATGTTTGCGGTCCAATGCCAGTCATATCTCTAGGAGGATCTCTTTACTACGTAATCTTCATAGATGACTACTAAAGAAAGATGTGGCTATACCTATTGAAATCAAAAGATGAAGTATTCAACAAGTTCCAAGAATTCAAGGCAGAAATAGAAACCCTCACGAACAAGAAGATCGAGACATTAAGAACAGATAATGGAGGAGAATACACCTCAAAGGAGTTTGTTGCATTCTAGAAATCGATAGGGATTAGAAGGGAGCTGATTATTCCTCATAATCCTCAACAAAACGGTGTAGCAGAAAGAAAGAATAGATCTATCGAAGAAATGGTAAAAGCCTTATTGAATGATCAAGGTCTATCCATGTTTCTATGGGGAGAAGAAGCAATGATGGAAATATATGTACAAAACATAATCCCTCATCATATCTTGAAGGACATGACACCATAAGAAGCCTTCTCAGGTAAGAAGCATAACATAGAAAACCTAAGAATATTTGGATGTCCAGTTTACTCTCATATTCCCAAAGACAAAAGGAATAAACTAGAACCCTCAGGAAAGAAGGGGATATTCGTGGGATATAGTGATTCATCCAAAGCCTACATAATATATATTCCAGAACAACACAAGATAGAAGTTAGCAGAGACATAACATTCAATGAAATGATGGCCTTTAGAAAATCCATCGAAGAAATTATAGAAGAAGAAGAACTTGAAGAACCTAATGAAGAAAACACAGAAAACGAAAATAACGAAAAGGATCAACCTGATCATCCTATGGAGCCATGTGAGAACATTGATTCAGATATCATACCAAATACCAAGAAACAACCAACTTGGCTTGAATCTACATTACAAGACGCAGAAAGAATCAAGGTTCTAGAAGGAACATCTAAGAAGAGTAAAAGACCAAAAAGATTCTCAAGTTATGCAGCGTACATGACAAATCTTCTAGATGAAGAACCGACCACATTTGAAGAAGTAGTCCAAAAGGGACAATAGAAAGAAGCTATGGAGGAAGAACATCAATTCATTATGAAAAATGAAGTATGGGAAATTGTACCTAGACCTAAAGAAAAATCAGTGGTAACCTCAAAATGGGTATACAAGATCAAACATGCAGCAGATGGAAGCGTGGATAAATACAAGGCAAGATTTGTGGCCAGAGGGTTCTCCCAGAAGGAGGGAGAATATTATGATGAAACATTTGCTCCAGTGGCTAGGTATACCTCCATCAGAGCTATCATATCTCTTTCTGCTTCCATGGGATGGAATCTACATCAGATGGATGTAAAGACAGCTTTTTTGAATGGAGCAATTGAAGAAGAAGTATATATTGAACAACCTCAAGGGTTTGAGGTACATTCTAGAGATACTCACATTTGCATATTGAAGAAATCTCTATATGGACTCAAGCAAGCTCCAAGGGCTTGGTATGCCAGAATGGACAACTATCTAACAAGACTTGGTTTCTCCAAGAGTCATGTAGATCCAAACCTTTATTACAAAGTTGTGAATAATGCACCTGTGATTCTACTATTATATGTTGATGATATATTCATAACAGGTGAAGAATGTCTCATTATCCAGTGCAAGAAGGAACTAGCCTCTGAATTTGATATGAAATATCTAGGTATCATGCATTATTACTTGGGACTAAAAGTATGGCAGAAGCGTGGTGAAGTATTCCTTGGACAAGGAAAGTACGCAATAAAGATCCTTCAAAAGTTTGGAATGATGGACTGTAAGTCCATGGAAACTCCTATGAATGTGGATATAATAAAAGTGAAAGTCCTAGATTCCAATCCAATAGATCCATCTCTATATCGACAGCTAATTGGATCATTGATGTATTTGGTAAATACTCGACCAGATATTTTCTTTGTTGTAAATACATTAAGTCAGTTCCAGGTGGAACCTAGACAAGAGCATTGGATAGCTACAAAGAATGTCCTAAGATATATTCGTGGGACAATAAACTATGGATTGATATATACCACATCCAATGATATCCAACTTCATGGATTCATAGACTCTGATTGGGCAGGAAGTGCAGAAGACAGAAAGAGTACTTCAGGTATGTGTTTTAGCTTGGGCTCCACTATGATACCTTGAGGCAGCAGGAAACAAAAGTCTGTTGCACTCAGCACAACAGAAGAAGAGTATATAGCAGCTTGTGAAGCATGCACAGAAGCAATATGGCTAAGAAAGTTAATCTCTGATTTATTTGATTAGACTAGAATCGACCATAATATATTATGATAATCAGAGTTGTATAAGATTATCAGAACATCCAGTGTTTCATGAAAGGTCGAAGCACATTGATATCAAATACTACTTTATTCGAGATAAATTCCAGGAAGGATAGGTAAAGCTCGAGTATATCCCCACTGATGAGAAGACAAAAGACATCTTGAAAAAACCTCTATCTAGAATTAAGTTTGCATATTTCCGAGAGAAGATGGGGATCGTGGAAATAACTCCCTTAGTTGAAAGGGAAGATTCTCCAAGCTAGGATAAAGTACTGAAAAATATTCTTGAAAAAAATATTTTTGTGACTTAATGACTCTTCAGATTAGCAGGGAGCACTAACATATTATTTATCTTTGTAATAGTCCAGATTGCACAGATTATTTCATGTTCGGAAAGTGGAT